>JAPYYQ010002212.1:0-21669 GCA_030522585.1 Anagyrus pseudococci | reverse complement strand
TTTTTTCACAAAAGTAGCAAAAAAACCGTGTCACAAAGCATAAATTGCTTGTTCGAAGTTTTTTCCGCTATTTGTAGGTGTAAACCTTGAAGAAAAACGTGGTATTTCAAGCGGCCCTCAAAAAAAATGTTGGGCCATTTTTTGGACACGAAAACGGCTGATTTTTTATGGAAATCTTCATATAGACCGCTCGAATTCTCAACGACCAAGACCAACTATCATCCACGTGTCAGATCGTTAAGTAGGCCGTACGCAACAACGAGACGCGCTTACCTATTGTCCGTAAAAACAAAAAAAAGAAAAGAAAGAAAGGAAGGAAGAGAGAAAAAGGCCCGAGAGAGAGTTTTGGACGTTATAAACGAACATCAACGCTATTACACAGAGATATCTCGTTTCCGTCTACTTAGCAGGCCAAAACAAGAGCAGGCCGCTCGCGCGGCTCATAATGAAAGAGCCACGGGGTGTTCAAGGTGTCCGTGGCCTAGCGAAAAAAAGAGGAAGGAGAAGAAGAAAAAATTAACATACACTCGCGTATGCGCGCGCGGGCGGGATATATCAGTAGCCATATAAATGGCACGCGCTCGCGAGTTAAGCGCCTATAGTAGAGAAAAAAGCGGATACACACGCGAGCTCGTCTTGAGTTTCGCGCATAATGGATACGCATCTGGTTCGCGCTTCTTCTTCTTCTTCTTCCATTATTCCTCCTTGGCTCTGTGGGCCTCTAGGCTTCCTATGAAATGTAAGAAGGTCGAGAGAAGGAGGGGGTGCAATTGCTCACACTTGTGCTCCCCGAGTAATTCCATAGTAATTAAGCAATTTGAATAGACACGTAACGCGTGCGCGTGTAGAATATACGCGCTAAACGCGCTTGGGTGTATCTCTTCAGGGGAGCGCGTGTCTCTTCTGTAGCGCGAGTTTCCTGAAATTTTCGGCTTCGCATCTGTCACGCGAGAGAACGTCGAGCTTGGACTCATGCTCATTCGCACGCGGCCTGTGAGAGATTTCCCGGCTGCTCGTTTTTCTTCGTTTTCTTACTAACGCGTCTCCTTTTCCCTCGCGTTTCTCTTCTTTTTTTCTTCATACGGCTACGAGACGCGAATAGCGTTTGCGCGCATAAATTAAACGAATTAACCGGGTCTCTCTTTCGGCTTGCTATACTTACAGATGTGAACGAGCGTTTGAGGAAATTCTCGGTACTGCATCTGCGCTCCGTGTCAGTGTGTCGCAGTTTCGCTAATGCTTTAGCTCAACTATGCACAGGCGCTTGTATAGCGACTTCGGTCAGGCGAAACGCGCATTTTACAGCGCGATATATTTCATTTTTTTTTTATCTTACCTCGTCAACCAGAAGTTCTAAATTTAGACGCGTTTATGTCGAGCCCAATGGTCCCGACGACAAACGACGAATGTTATGGTTCGTAAACGCTCTATTTCGTCTATTGTGACAAATTACAGTTCAGGACTACAAGAGCAAAAGTAAGAGAAAGAGGAAGCTGAAAAAAAAAGTTTCTCGAAATCGGTAGAAAACGATGTATAGGTATATACATAGAAGTCGAAAATCCAGGCCGAAACATCCCGCAGAAGAACGTAAAAAAAAGGAGCAATGGAATACCCGCGTACATCGTAAAAGCCATTGTCTTTCTCCTTCTTTTGGGCCTACACTCAACGACGAATCCGTGCGCGCGTCCGTTAAGTTTAGGCCCGAAAGGTCATCGTGTCGATCCTCAACCCCTTCCCCTACTTACGCTGCCGAAAAAGAGGATGCTCATCGCTCAAGCGTATCTCCTATAGCTCGTGCGTTCTCCTAATTCGAAAAAGAACGCCGAAAAGCACGTTAATTCACCTACCGCCGCACTTATTCGTGAGCGCGTCTCTTTCTCGAATATAGTGACATTTTCGGTTGGACAAAGCGAGGGCGGCTCGTTCCCACCCTGAATCGACACACGAACTCGCCTGTGCATGAGACAACAACAAAAAAAGAGGCGTATATGTCACAAAGAAAGAAAAAAAGAAGCCGGCCAGTAGAGACCTGGTGGTAAAGGAGAGGGAGACAATCGAGGCTCGTGGTCCTGCATACCTGGAGACATGGCTTTCCACTCTGCGCGTACACATACACACCGGAGCCACATGTACAAAGAGAGGCAGAGAGTACGCGTGGGTGGGGGAGGAGAAGGAAGGGAAGAAAAAGCGCGGGCGCGAGGGAGGCACACATCGGAGAGCAGCTCTCTCTCTCTCTCCCTCTCAATAGCCAAGAACGAGCTGAGACCGCGAGGAAGCGCAAGAGAGGAGGAGGTGGATATAGTGGTGGAGTAGTAGGCGAATGAAGAAAGAGGAAGAGCCGAAAGGGGGGCACGCGGAGAGGGTTGGGTAGTGGCGCGCGGAGAGGAAGCTGGCGCTGCTCCTCTCTCCCCCACCTTTATATATTAAACGGGGGCCCCGGGAAAGTCGGGAGCCGCAGAGAGTAGGCGCAGCGCAGCCGGGGCCTCGAGAGCGCCGTGGCGCCGCGGAGAGAGAAAAGAGAGAGAGAGAGAGAGAGATCGGGGGCGTGCTCTCCACCACGGCGCGACTACGACGGGCGCTACTCTGCTGCGGCGCGCGCGCGCGCTCCTTAAGCCAACCTGCCCTCCGCGCCAAGGACACACGGCCTCCGGCGATACTCGAGCGCGCACCTCCGCGACCGGGACTACTCGCTTCGCTCTCTGACCACTCGGCTGTTGGGACGTACGGCCAGGCTTTTCGACGCGCACACGCTGTACAGGAGGAGGAAGTCGCATTCGGAGCTTTCGAGGATCGGCATCCGCGAGGATGGCAATCAAGGAAATTGGATAATTCACGAGGAAATCGCGAGGGTTTTAGCAATTGGATAAGAATGGAATAAAGAAGAATCGCCGAGGATAATCGAGAGCAATTGAAAGAAGAAGGAGGAAAAAGCAGTGGGGGACAGGCTCACCTGCAATTCGCCCACGGGGGATATATCTTGAGAAGCGGTTGATAATAAAAGCCGGGGACGATTTAGAGGCATATAACGAGTGCGCTGAGGATAAAGCCAGGAATTAGGATTGGACAAAAGGTGACAGGAGAGAGAGAGACAAAGCCATTCTTATTTCCTTCTCTTCTTTTTGTCCGCCGCTGCTGACGATTAACGACGCTGTTAAAGGGAAATACGAGCCAGCCGATTTTAACCAGTGACGAGGGACAAAGGATAGAGGACGAGAGAAGCGGCAATTGCAGTCGCGTGAATGAAAATTGCTCTTGCCGATCTCAGGAGCGATAGATCGGTAAGGGAAAAACTGGACGTGTAGCGACGACGATAACGCAAAAAGCGTGTCGAACCGCCATTAATTGGAGGGAGCGAGGGAGGAAGAAAAGGTGACGAGTCAGCGGCACTGGCATATATCTTGGACAAAAACAAAACAACGGAGCTGCTGTTACGAAGAAACAGATCGTCCCCACCTCGTACGCTCTAGTGGTCCAAGGTCTCGTGATAGTTGGCGATCCGATCGGTTGGCCGACTTTTTGGACGCTGGATGGACGAGAGGTGGAGAGGTGAGCACAGTTTGTTGATTTTTTTTTATGCATACGTCAGTTTGTGTGTGCAACATAGCCGCGGAGGGATATGAGATTGTGATTGGCTCTCGATTATCGGCTGTAACACGCGCGTACCGGTAGATCGCTTGATTAACTCTCGCGGAGAGTATATATTATACACTCGTTGCTTTTTCTTTATCTCGCGGCTTGTACGCGAGCGTTTAATTACCGCCCCGTGCCACGCTGATATCTCTGTTTTACAAGCGCGGCGTTTACGGCGCGCTTTAATTCATAATTTTCAACGAAGCTCCGATTTATCATCATTGAATGAGCCGTTTGCCGCTGATCGGTAATGAAAAAGCAGCCGCTTAATTAACCACTCGATCAAACAACGAGCCGGTACGAAAAATTTCACACAATAACAAGGAGCGTAGCGAAGGAAATATAACCCTAAAACAACAAGCTGTCTCTCGAGACAGGTATACCGATACATCTCTTCAAACGTAAACAGCCGTAGGAAATCGCTCTGTATATATAAACTCTCGGCACGCGCGCGTGTACTTTATATCGAAAATTCAACGCGAACAAATCGCCGGAGCGTCGGCATGCCGGCTAAGCGAGGGCAATTAATTCGCTGTATACTCGGACCGCGGACTTGAGATTCCAGTAGCTCTCTCTCTCTCTCTCTCTCTCTCTCTCTCTCTCTCTCTCTCTCTCTCTCTCTTTCTCAAAGATAAGGGGGAAGTACCGCGTACGCGCGTACATACATATGCGCGCTTGGGATTCCGATACGGGGAAAGCTCGTTTTACCATGTGTGCGCGTGTCGCCAAGGCTGTATATACCGTTGCTTCCCAAACTCCCACCCCCCCCGGCGACTTGTCGGCGCTTTGTAAATTCGATTTAATTAACGCCATCTGATTGAAGGTATAATTGATTGTTTAGCCGGGCAGCCGTTTGTTTAGCCGGCTAATGTGCCGTTGGTTAACGAGTGGCAAGACTTGAAAGCGTATATATTTATACACGTGTTTGTAAAGCTTAGTTTTTCGTCGATCGAATAGAGCCCTGCCGATGTCTAATCGCAAACGAGCTTTGTAAACTGATAAAACCGGTTAATTAAGTTCGTTCGTTAACACGCTACGTACTCCGCTGTGTACTTATTTCTTTTAGACGTTTTATATCGGCTGCTTGAATGTATACCGAGTGTGGAGAGAGAGAAAAAAGGAATTTTATTTGCAAATAATGGGCTTTTATTTTTCACCGAAAATACACGCGCATGTGAATTTAACTGCACATATGTCGCTGTACACAATACTCCCGTGGCGTTGAAGTAGAAGAGAGCGAGAGAGAGAGAGAGAGAGAGAGAGAGAGAAATGAGGAGGGAAACGTTATGTTTGCGTACTCTAAAAACCGTCGTAATCTTAGAAAAACGGTAAAGCTCCCGTCCATTACGGCTCATTTTTTTTGTCATTAGCTATTATAGTTTTAATTAACCGTGGCACACCGACTGAGAAACTGTAACTTGTCGCAGTGTTTAGACGAGATAAGCAATCTGTGTGTTTTTCATTTGCTTATGCCTCTTTTTTTTCAACGGATATTAAAGAGATATTGAAAATTGATTGAGAGCATACTGTAGATTGTGGTGTAAGCGAGTTTCTCGTTGATGAGGAAGGAGCGTTTAGCTTATTAAATATTGCCATTAGTTTTTCCAATGGTTTTCTTAGGCCTAATGGGCTTTATTGAATCATTAGAAGCGTAATTTGTACTTTAGATCGTGTGATCGGCTGATCATTTTAAAACCGAATTAAAAAAAAAACAAATTATTGATATTCAATTTGCTATACGTATCTCTTTCTGTTTCGCAGAAAACAATCTCGAAAAATCGAAATTGACATCGAGGAAAAATGAGGTTTTCATACCTCGTAGTCACGACGCCCGAGAAGCCGCTTCTATGACGACTGCAATAAAGAGGCATCATTGAAATGGGTAAGAAATTTTTATGCTCCTATTTATGCGCACGTACAGGATTTCAAATGGGCCCCCCGACGACTGTAAAGCACGAGAGACCTACGGGCTCGCTTCTATATGCAACAGTTGGCCGCGGAGAAAAAGAACAATGAAGAACATTCAAAATTATTCATAAATCAGAGCGCCCCCCCCCCCGTTTGATTTTTACGAGAAAAAATTAAAATTCCAGCCGTTAAAATGTAGACCAAACTTTTAACGCGAGTGATTTTCGAATAATATATTATGTACGCGCACGCATTCGAGAGCAATGCATAAAATATCTATCCGGAATATGCATATCTCTCTCTCTCTCGCTTTGGGGGAATAAAAAAAAGAAAAATCGGTATGCTCTCTCTCTCTCGTCGTGTCGTAGTAAATCTTGTACGCGCATAGAGAGCCGCAATTAAAAGCATTCTACTTCCTTACGCTCTGAAATTATCCGGCGTACAGTTCGAAAGTAAGGCGAAAAATAAAAAAAAAAGAAAACGTCATCTCGACCGCGCTCTCGTAAAAAAATGACGGGAGAGAGACAATGGCCGGGTGTTAATATTCCCATATTCTTAAGCATCTCTCTCCAGATTACCTCTTACACGCTCGAAAGCTCTTGAACCTTTCAACAGTACGAATTTTTCTTAAAAAAAAAAATCCGTTCCGAACAATTTCACCTCCCGGCGATAACGAAAATTCCGGCGAATAGAGGCGCATCCAGTAGCGTGGGTGAGCGCAAAGCTCTCTCGGATATGCATCTCTCGCTCGGAGGGGCGATAAAAGCAAAGGCGCAGCTCACGAGGAGAGCCGGCCTAACGAGCCTAACGACGCGCGCGCGTTCATTAAGCCGGCTACCGGCTAAACTAGCTGTAAAGAACGCCGAAGAGAAGGAGAGCGGTATAAGGGATATCGGGGTCAGGCAGACGAGTGCGCGAGAGAGAGAATGGCGATTAGGAGAGGTCGCGCATCGGCAGGCATCAGCCCCCTCGTTCGTTTAGCATGCCCTTTTTCTACGCTAGCTTTGCCGCCGACAGAGAGCAGATGGATAGAGAGAGAGAGAGAGAGAGAGAGAGAGAGAGAGAGGAAGTCGGTGGAAGAGAGCGAGCGGTTTCGCGGTTTACGCGCGCGTTACGGTTGCGCGAGGGGGCCGTTAAAGCCGGCGAGTGTCGCTGATGGATGACTGCGTTGTATACGCGTGCTTTTTTAGGACTACCTCTCTCTCTCGCTTGCTTGTGTATATCGAAGCTGCTTTCTTTTTTTCGGGTTCACGCTCGGTCGCTCGCCGGCCCGCCTTTATCTCGTGCGATACCGCGTGGGCCAACTCATTCTTATACGCGTCATGTAGGCGTTGGGAATAAGAGGAGGAAGTAGGCTAATCTATACGGGCAGGGAGGGATGGATGAAAATTTCGAGTGTAGCCAAAGCTTGCCGTGCACGCGTATATACAGGTGGCGAGGTAAATGGGACTGGTTTCTTTGCGCGCAGATTATTCGCGCTCTCGATAATATCGCGTTTTATCCGAGTCATCGTCAAGTATAGTGTTCGTTCGTTATGCCGATCCGTACCGGGAGTGAATTAATAATAAATTGGATTCTAATTCTGCAGCGAGCATGCCCCTCCCTCGTGTTTAAGGGGACGCTTGTGAGGCAAAAAAGGGGAGAGAGATAACGTCAGCGCTAAGCGGAAAATGAATTTCATCGCGAACGCACGAAGAGGGGGAATTAAAGAGATCTCGCTCTTTCGAGAAAGAGAGAGAGAGAGCGATCGGCTTGTAAAACGCCGCTATCGCTATCATCGCCGATCTAATAACAGTCCACGCGCTTGTACGTATATACTTTTGACGCTGCGCTCTATACGGCAGCAGCAGTACAGCGATAACGCATCTAATAATAAACCCGGCTGCGGCATATTCTCGTTTCGCGCTGAAATTATCGAGTCCGAAAGACTGAGAAATTACAGAGGGGAGAGTCGATCCTTTTTTTTTACAGAAAGAAACAGCAAGAAAACGAAGAGGAAGAAGCGATTTAAGTATTAGCTGCCGCGCGCGTTTCAATTTTCACCCAGAAGCTCACCTGTACAGCCCCCCTCGATTTATCCCCTGTATAGGCTTCCCCGGGGTATATCGTCTACTCGTGTCTCCTCCCCGCGTCCAATTAAATTCAAAAACGAGTTCGAAGCCCCTATACCCTCCTCGTTTCTATCGCGAAGAGGAGAGACAGAGAGAGAGAGTCTACATTTTCACCGGGATCTTTTTAATAAGCAGCCGCAGAAAGCGCCGGTCATATATATATCCCTTCGGAATCGCGGCCTTTTCAGCTTGACCAAGCAACGACTTTTCAATTTTCGCCAGTCGCGTGTGCACACAACATGCCCGGCTCTCCCGTTCCTTTAATAACTCCCTGTGACCAAGAGAGACAGAGAGGGAGGGGAGGAAAAGTCTGCAATCAAGCGTGCGCCGAGGTCCGCAATAGGAGAGAGAGGGAGAGGTTGGTCGCGAGGAAGAGAGTTCCTTCTTTGCGGTTTCGCGATGGCCGCGCATCGGGATCGCGCGCGACGATAATCGGATCTCTCTCTCTCTCCCTCTCTTTATATATCGAGCGAGCTCGCGTATATACGAGAGCGACCCTCATTATTCGGTGATGAAACCAGGCCGACTTGGCCGACGCAATTACGTGGATGGTTAATGGCAGACTATACGCGCGCGGGTATCACAGAAAAACAGAGAGAGGGATGTGGTTGGTCGCCGCTTGGTCACGATGCTATGTGCGGTTGCAGGGGAGTAGGAGGAGGAGCAAACGATTGGATGTTTATATATATATCTTATTGGAAATCGTGTCGATGCTTATCCATCGGCATTGACTCCTTTCGATGTCTTGCTTTGCCAGCGGATAGTCATAATTGAGAGATCGCGATAAGACGACGCGACGAGATAGTCCTCTCTCTCTACGGAACAGTGATCAAGAGCCCCTCAGCGATCGTTATACACACCGAGCACCAATCGGCTCCGCTGATGATTCTTATTTTGAATACAAATTGTAGCGATCGAGTGTGTGAAAGAGACATATATATTGTTTCCTATTGGTTTTATTACAGCAAGTTTACGCCGTGTGCGTTTTGTTTCAAACGTATGAAGCTTATAGGAGAAACGGTAGTAAACGCTTTGTTGATGAATCGGCTGTCTATATACTGCTGACTAATTTATTGCGATTATGCGAAAAGCGCTCACGTAGAAAGTCTACCCGTTAAATTGCTCTCTCTCTCTCTCTCTCTCTCTCGGCAATTTATTGCTCGTTCCAGGAGAGAAAGAGTGACGAGCCGGACCGATTTGCGCGTCGGCGAACGTCTTTAGACCCCCTGTTAAAATCAATAATTCCGAGCGCTTCCTTTCTCTCTTCAATAACGATTTATACTTGTCCGCGATCGTTACTCCTGAATATAGCCAAACCACACAGACAATTCCCATATACAATCCAATCATTACTAAAACCCTAAAAATCTCTCCTAAACCCCCCCCCAATTATATCTCCTTTGCAAGATAAAGGGGGGCACAACAAAAAGTTCGTCCTCGTGCTAAACTCAAGCTGATCTCGTATACGTATATCCCGTTGATCTCGGGGCGCACTCGCTAATTACGAAGCAAACGGCGTGCTCTGCTCAACAACAACAACAACAACAAGAAGCCACAACAACAACAGAGAGAGAGTAAGAGAGAGAATAAGAACGAGTCCGCGTCCATCTAATTTTCCCAGCAACACCGCCAGCGCAGGAATAGAGTCCATTGTCGGAACTTCCTTAACCCCTTCTCCCCCTCCCCGGTACTTTTCTTCGTGCGGGTATGCCTCGGAAATTAGGTGAGAGAGCGTGCGCGCACCCACACACACACGCGAGAGAGAGAGAGAGAGATTGCAGTACATCTCTCCCGAAGAAGTGTTCGCGCTTCTCCACTATGTACTGCCAGCTGAGATGCTGCTGCGGTGTGTGGTGCGGCTCTTTTTGTGGGTCGTTCGGGAAAATTGGATTTCCGTGTGCGGCCGCGGCACGACGCTCGCCGAGAGTGTGCTCTCCGTAGAGGAGCGGGACTATACTCGTTCGGGGGATATTCCGATTGGGCCCCGGCAATAGGCCCGTTTTGCGGCTCTTTCCACTCTCTGTCGTTTTCCTTTTTCTCTCTCTCTCTCTCTCCTCACCCCCTTTCGAAGACTTATAACTCACAGCTCTCTCTCTCTCTTACTCGTGACTATCACCGTTCGTTTTCTTTTGCGCCTCTTTTCTCCTTTTTCTCTCTCTCTCGCGGATTGTAGACGCGTCCGCGAGTCTGGTATACCGATTCCGCGCTATGTACGCGATTATTTCTCTCGCGTTCCGTATATAAATACGCTTATGCATAGTTATCGGCTCGTTTGCCATTTTATTACGCCGATTACGTTTAACCGTTTCTCCGCCCCCGTTACCCCCCCCCCCCACTGCAAACGCACGCACTACCCTTCCCCGGTTCTTCCCCCCTCTGTTTTTTCCTTGTTTTTTTTATCTGGGCTCATTATTCCAGTCGCCGACTCGCAAACGTAAACCAACTCCTCTAAACAGCTGATTTGCCAAAAACAAGTGGACTAAAGAATGCACTCTCTCACGCTTCCGTTGAAACAATCTCTTTCACGGGGTTATTCAAATTCGCGCGTGTCTCGCCTTACACTTTACGCATCTAGACACGAAAAAAAATGGCTAAACAATGAATTGGTCACACGCGCTTCTAATTAGTCGCACACGCGCTATACCCGCGCCCAATTATCCTCTGAAAAATAAGATTGAAAGCCAAGAGAAAGAGAGAGAGAGAGAGAGAGAGAGAGAGAGAGCGAACAAAAGCCACTCCCTTGTCTAAAATCCCGTCAGCGAGGGGCGGGGGAGAAAACGAAATCCTCTTCTCAAGCGATACATCCATCGAAACGCCGAGGATTGCCGGGGATATTAGATAGAGAGAGAGTCTGGTGCGTCGCTCTCGCGGATTTATGCGCGCGGTATCTCGCGGGCGTGATTTGTAGCGAGACGACGACGACCGCGCCGAGAGGCCTGACCTTAGAAAAGCTGTCTCGCCTCCCTCCCCCCCGTTTTAGCCATCCGACTACTTTAGGGAGAGAGTAGGTCGACAAGGATCCGCTTCTCTCTCTCTCTCGCGCCCGGATAACTGCAATTCTCTCGTTTCTCGTCGTCGTCTCTGGCTATATTGGTCCTCTTGGGAAGCCACTGCCTTAACTCCCCCGCTATGGGCCTTAAATTTCATCCTAGCGGATATATATATGTATATTATGCGCTACGGTGCTGCAAGTGTACACACATTGTTGTCGATCGACCTCTCTTAAATTCGATGCATTTTCTCCACTTTCTTTTGGCGCTTTAAGTTGAAAAGACGCGTGTTTATGAACGTATGAAAATTTCCGTGCTTCACTGTTCTGTCTTCTGACCGCATATTTGCGCTGTCCAACGCGGACCGCGCTCTATGTATAAAAGCGCGTGTAAATCTACGAGCGTTTAAAACGCCGGAGACGTAGGAAAAGAGTGAGTAAGTATGAGGGGGGGGGGGAAGCTATTGTTTATAGATGCCGAGCGCACTTGGCTCTCCCTCTCTTTCTTGCACACCGTTAGCGGAGCGAGATTTGAAATTTAATTCGGCGCGCACGGCTTTCGCGGCTGTATCCGAGCTCGCCTCGGCGTCCGCGCGACTTTTGATTGCCCATATCCCTTCCGCGCGACAAATGTGTGCCTTGATGCCTCTAATTCTCGAGATTCTTTTTTCTCGGGCGTGCATGTAAGATCCGTGTGTGTCGTATGGAACACTCAAATTGACATACGCGCGCGGGCGCCCTCGTGCCCGAGATTTTGTGATTGCTCTTCCTCTCTCTCTCCGGCTGGCTAACTTTTCGCGCGTTCATATCGCTCTACGGAAAAAGAGTTTAATGCCTTTCGACGGCTAGTCTCGCGAGGAGAGCAGCTAAGCGGGGCTCTCTCTGTTATGGAGGGCGAGTAAAATTAACTTGTAAATTGAGAAATATTTCCCCGAGCTTACACAGCGCTGGAGTCTTAGAGCGAGACGGATGCTTCTTTTCTTATGTGTACCACCCCTTATCCCCTCTCTCTCTCTCTCTACGGAGCGCGCGTATAACAAAAAGGAGGATTAATGCATGCAGAAACGGTTTTTCATACACGCGCGTGCGGACGCGCGCGTCTCGGCGTTGATTCAGCGGTGTATACGGGCGCTCGTCAAGCTTAAGCTCACGTGCCATTTGGAATGCTGGAAAAACTATGGGCGAACGGTATATTTATTCTCTGCTGTGCTAGTCCCTCGGTCTATGTTGATAAAATGCAGGTTATTTCTCAACGTGATGTGTGTGTATTTTGCTATTAATTAAAAAAAAAAGGAGAAGAATAATAATAATAAAGTGCGGCGAAATGTAAGTAGGCGTTATTCTCTTTGGATTAGAGTAATAAGTGCGACTCTGACGTACGCGCGTCAGGAGGGTAATGAAAAGCGCGTCGTCCCGACGATATTAAGCGCGAGTAGCGCGCGATGAAAAGTTGCGCGTATACAAACGGAAGAAGGAGGGGAATTTTTTATTCTCCCGGCATACCGCGAGCTTGCCGGCGTGAAAAATAATCGGGCAGCCGCAGACACGGCCCCTCCAGAAGCTCACCGATGATATGCCCCGTGAACGCGTCCAAGCAAGAGAATATACGCAGCACGAGAAAAAAAATTGCTGCTGTTGTGGCAGAGCGAACCCTGCTGAAACGGTAGTGCTGCCACATACTGTGTTCTGTTAAAGTGACTGCTGGACCCATGCTAAAACTGCATGGGTCTAAGTGCCAGTGCGAGAGCCATGGAGTTTTAGCATGGGCCCAGCAGTCACTTCAACAGCACACACTGTGTCGGCACTGCAGTTTCAGCAGTGCTTGCTCCGCTACAACAGCAGCAATTTTTTTCTCAGTGATAGAGGGAGAGAGAGAGGGACCGTAATCGCGGAAAATAGCGGGTGTATAATCCGCGGGCTCTCGGCGTGCGGGCGTTCTGTTTTCTTTTTTTGCTACCCGCGGCACACGCGAGCGATATACACCCGCGCGGCGTAATAGCTCAGCGCGAATTGCTCTCCGATGGGATGAGAGGCTGTTGAGTAATTAAGCGATCGTTCTGTTACGCGCGTTTACGAGAGTAAACCGAACGTACGAACCTCCTTTTTTGCTGCGTCTATTGCGGGTTAATCAATTTTCTCAAATCGTTGAAACGTGCATGTAATGGCCGGTATGGAGCTTTCGATTACCAATCTGGGAATAATCGGTGTCGCGTGTATAGGTACGTGTATCGATATATGGCACAAGTAGATCGCGTCTACAAGCCGCGATATTCCGAACGGGCAATCTCGGAGAACAATGCCGCTCGGGGACTTAAAAATCCGCACCTCCCGTTTCGTACCTCCGACGGATCTATATACGTACAACATCCCCCCCTTTACATCGCATAAATACGTCCAGGCGAGTATCAAGATAAGCCGCGTACTTAGTCGTGGATCAAACCTTTTTCTCGTCGGCATGCAGATACATGCATATACGCTCTCGAACAATCCCGCGGCTAAACGTGCCGCGGATACAATAGCGCCCCCCACGCGGTATGCGCTCTCCTTCTCAACAATCTTGTTTTTTTTTTGTACACATTTTTCACTTTAGCCTGCGCGATGATCCACTTTTTTGGTCTGTATCCACAGCCCTAAGCGTGAAATTATACTCGGATAATACACTCTGGATGCATATTCGTCTCTGTGTACATAGACTAGAGAAGAAGAGAGAAAAGGGAAGGGCCTTCTTTTATCCGTTGTGTATATTTACGTGCGCATGTGTATCGGTATCGGTAGCCCGCGGGCAGCACTTCGGCATCCTCGGCCTACTCATTGTTTCGGCTTAATGTGTCGGTTATGCAGCTGCGGCCGCTCGGTTGCGCCGCTGATGTTTATTATTATAGGCTTTATCGGTAAGCTCCGAGAGAAAGGGAGGAAGATCGGTATAAAGATCGAGCGGGGGCGTTTTAGACTCGATCGCGACGTTCTCCAGTAAATTATGTTGCTTATATGCGGGGAGGATTTTAACAGGGCTCGCGAATGGGGCCGCGCCTGTTTTATGCCAATTGCGTATAGATTCGCTTAATTGACATGTACGCACATAATAAATAAACTATTTTAGTTGTACTTGCGCGAACGACTGCACATATTTATAAGAAGAGAAAACCTTACAGGAAGTTAATTACGAAGGGCTTAATAGGCCCTCGTTGAAAAGTGACGGGGAATAATGCGTCTGGAAAATCATTGAATTTCCAATAGCCGATGCGCCCGAGCTGTACACAGTCCCTTTGGCGAACGTGTAACTAGGCCAAGTGTTCCGAGCTCTCTCCCGATGCGCCGGTTACATTAGCCTTTGTCCGATTTTGACGTCCGCGAGGCTCTGTATATACATTTATACAAGACGAAACGCAGCCGCTCGTTTCTGCCCGTTACATCGCACGTTGATAAAGCGCCGTCGATGCGTCTTCATTACCAACGCGTTAGGTTAATCAGTCCCCTCTCATCCTTCTTGTCTTACCTGTGCGTCTGCGGGTATTAAGCTTGGTACAATATTGTGACTAAGCTAGCAAACAGAGAAATAAAGATTCGACCGATAGAACAGCAGCTCGATAATCCCCTCGGCTGAGTGGTATACAGCGCGAGAAAGAGAGGCTCATAGTAGCTGCGCACTCGTATACGGCGTCGTTAACACACAGAGCCCAGATGCTGCTACATCTTTCTCTCTCTCTCTCTCTCGTAACAGTACCCGTAATTTGCTGGAGAAGGGGGGGGGGGCTGAAGAGCGCCAGCTTTTCTCACATCGATTTTTCTGTTAACGCGCGCGGGATCGCGGCACGATTGTTCGGGCCCCCGCTTATGTACATCGCAACTTTGTTTACGCCGGCGGGCCGTTAAACCGGCGCGTATACATGTATCCCTTCGCGAATGAAGCAGCAGGTATACACGCTGACGCGCGCGCGAGAAAACCGGTTCGTCATTTTTTTTTATTATTCCTCCTGCACACGTGCATGCGCATCTCTACCTCCACCCCCCCCCTCAGGTAGTATATCTATCTAGCGTGCTTCATCGCTCAATCTATTAGCCGCTATAACATCGCGCTTAAATAACGGCCGCAGGTGGTACGAAAAGCGAGCCTTTTTTGATATAACATCGCTGACCATATACACCGATTTGGCCTCCCTGTAACGGTCCTCTCTCTCCAATCATAATCGTTGGAGAATTTCGTAATTTAATCATTCGCGCTTCTGAAAGATTGATTATGCTGCCTCTTCGATATACCACAGAATACTTGGGCGTTTAGGTGTGCATATATAGCTATAGAGGTTGGGCCTCAGTTTAATGAAGACGTATAATGCGCACGGGGGAATAATTTGAATTCGCCGCTTATTAAATTCGCAGCGATCGAGAAGGAAATCGGTATTAGAGGGGGTATTATTGGCCGAGCGAAACGAGACGTGGTAGCGCCGAGATCGCCGGCAATTATTAATGGAACGCGGGAGGTGGTCATTATCGCGGGCATAATCTATATACTGGCTTTCTTTGCTATACAGCGCTAGTTTGCATGCGAGAGAGAGAGAGAGGGAGGTCTTGACGCTACGGGAGCGCGACGGGGGCGTGAGAAGGGGCTCGATGATTGCGAGTCTCGGCCTGCCTATAGAGCGTCATGCTTCAAGAGAAAATTGAATGGCGAGATTGTCGTGGGTATACGCTCCCGCTGGAATTGGCGTTTCCGTCCCTTTTTTCTCTCTTTTCTCTTCTCTCTTTTTTAAACAGGAGATTCGATCGTTCAGAGCTGAAAATGGCAAAGTTTACAAGGCGCCTCCGTGTAGATCATTGAATTTACTCGGCAGGCGGTTTTCATATATATATACCTTGCGGTTGAAGCGCCGATGTTAACGCGAATGCGAGATTGCTCTCTGTCGAGTGAAATGCGCGAGAGAGAAAGAGGGAGGGAGATCGCTTGTTTCCGATACGGGCCTTAATATACAGGCGCTTACGAAGCTTGAAAACACGTTTTGATAGCCGCGTTTCGGCTTGGCTAATCTTGTTAGCGGAAACCTTTCCGCGAGCGCGCGCACACTCGCCTCTCTCAATCATAACTCACTGAAAAGTCTCATGGGAGAGGGCAAGGGGGGGGGGAGATACGCGAAGGCACACGCGATAGTCCCTAGAAATTCCCACTAATCTTGAGGGTATACGAGGGACGGCGAATCGAACGGCAGATGCAATTTCCGAAATTGATACCTTACATCCTGCGGTCTTCCAGATAGAGAAAAAGGAACGACGAAATCATCGTAAAACCTACATAAGCGCGCAGGTCGAATTAGCAAACAGACCCAGCTCTATACTGCTTAAAGAAAAAGAGAGAAAAAAGTAAGGAGCCGCAGTTGTATACCGGTGATAAATCAGCTGGGGCACTTGGCAGCTTGCTTCTTGCGCACATACACACTCTATACTCGGCAAATCGCTTCTTGTAAATCTCATTTACCCGCGAAACAGAGAGAGCTTTTTCTCTTTCTTCGGCTCTCCCGGTTCCCACAACGCCGCGTCAATTAGCCGCTCTATGCTCGGGGCGTGCGAAAAAAAAAGGAACGAAAAGAAAGACACTTTCTCGTCTCTATTTATAAGACAAGCTAGCAAACAAGCCGGCCAAACGAAGACGAACGGCTATGCGGGTGTGCGCAGCGTCGTTATAATGCTCCTTTCTGTGTAGGTGAGATGTACAACAGGCGTGTGTCTGTGCGGGTAAGCGCCGGGTGTTCCGCTACGTCCCAGATATACATAAAGTATCGCGCTGTACAAAGCGAAGAGAGTCTCTTCCCTCTGTGCCGATATATGACGCACGCGCTTCCCGTTTCCTCCTTAGCAATGCGCCGCGCCGCGCCTATTCTACGTCTATATACGTGTGTGCGCTTTTCTTTCTCGCTTTGTTTTTATCCAGCGTGTATATACTTTGCCGTTTGTCCTGTGGCCGAAGAGGATTATTAGAGATGGAATAAGGCCGCATTTCTTCGGGGGAGAGACGCGATATGTGTGCCTGTGTTGAATATGGGGTGTTGCGTTTAGATTGTATGTGAATTAAGCGGGCGAATCCGTTGGAGAACGCAGGATATGGGAGAGAGAGGAGGTCCGGTTTTCGGGAATGCAAGTTGAATTGTGTTCGGCATTTCGAATGGAAGAAGCGAGTCTTGTGCGTTTGGTCGATAAGGTAACTTGCGCGCTCCTCAGCTCGCTCGGTGTACCTTGGGCTAATGACGAAGTTATCTAGCTTATCCTGCGGTTCGCTATTTTATTTTTTTTTCTTTCTCACTTTTTGTTTGCGGAATTTCATTGAATCGCTTGGGCTAATTTTATGGAGAGGGTAACGATTAAATCTAATGCAGGCTAATATATTTTATGGACTATAATTATTGTTGTTGTTGGCGTTAGTTTTTTTTTCTAGATGTACGGGTGCAGAGGTGGAATGTGGAGCCTTGACTTTTAGAGCGAATTGTAAAAAGAAACAGAGAAAGAAAAAATATAGCGATCGATTCTAATGATAACAATAATTATGAAACGAAATATGGAGGAAAGATCGGTGCTGATTACAAGGCCCTGCCTGCTAATTTTACGCGTATATGCGAAAGCAGCAATTTGTCAGAGGCGCTTCGGGCTAAATAATTCATTCGCGGTCACTAGTTCTGTTTACAGTATACACACATCTACATATATAGGTATATCGCGCGCGGATATCTCTCCGAGTAGCCGACGACGTAATAGGAAAATGAGAATGTTGTATTTGCACTTCCGGTATACAGCGATATACACCTAGTATAACGAAGTTCCGTAAATTACTCCTAAAAGGCATTTTACATTATCTCTCCGCCGACTTCTTCGCCCATTGTTTACAATTGCGGGCCTTCGAAGTTGGCGCGCTCGTCTACACTTTCGCGGATGTTATTCAACGATCAAGACATTTGGCAATTAACAAAAACGTTTTGAATACGCGTACACATGCGCGTGTGCGTTATATTTCTTTTTTTAACGCAAAGAAAAAGATCTTGGGTCTTTTTGTTTTTGTATTTTTTATGAATAATTTAAACACTTATTTATTTTAAATACTTATCGAGTACATTTCTATGTAAGCTTCAAGTTACAAAACAAGCTGGCAACAATCGCCAAGTTATCTCGAGAAAAGTATTTATGGCATTCTTCTCCAATTTTTTTCACCTTCAAACCATTCCACAAGTCGAGCCGTACACCTCTGACCAATAACCGAACATTCTATTGTCATCCGATTGCCAATTCCGGTCGTTCGAGAAAACCGCAACTTCTTCTTTTCGCCTTTTTTCTTGTTCTTTCCACGAAAACCTTATTTCATCATTAAATGCCCAGTCATCGAAAGGGATTAGAACCTTGACCTTAATTCGCCATTATCCAAATCCGTTTTAACGGAACACACCTTTCGACTTCCGCAATAATCCAGCTCATCTTTCTTTTATCCTTTTTATCGCGTAATAAATTTACAAAGGAAAATCGAAATTTTACATGCTCCCGAAGAAAAGCATCGTAGCGCCGGGGTCAAGTCTTAGGAAGATGATCAGATACACGTCCAAGAATGATATTCCGTTATGTTTGAGTCACCCGCACAAAGGCGACAAAGCCGACTCGAATCGCGGGATATTAGACGCGAGCATTAAAATCCACTTGTCTTCTCTTTTTATTTCGCCTAACAGTATATCCAAAATTAAAAAATTAAGGAAAAACCGTCAACCATGCCATCTTGAATCTACAACAAGCAACTTCCCTCGCAAAAGGGGGGGGGAGATATACACCGCCTGAGATCGAGGTCGAAACGTATATACGTACACTTTTACCAGGACACAAATATCTCGCCGGGGTTTCTCCGGCGAGTATACGCCCGAGGCGACGTGCCCATAAAAAGGGCAACCCGCGAAAACACGATCCTGTCGAAGCAGCTGGTCTCTCTCTCTCGGTGTATGCGCCGGCGCAGTCACCGTAGGTACAGTTAGTTTTTACTGCGCCAGGCTGACGTCGCTCATAACCCGGAGATGCTCGAATGTAAGCCCGATTTGCCGCCGACAGAGCCCTCGACGTTCCTGGTTTTTGTTTTCATCTCTTTTTGTCCCCGAAGATCGGTAATACGATCCACGTGGGCGCTTTCAAGAGAGAGATACCGATTGCCGGATCGATGATCGTTTAAAAATGTTGGAATGAGTTTGTTTGTGGCATATGTCGGCTTGGAGTTGTAATTTAAACGTTTTTGTTATCGTTGGATACGTACAACTCTTGGGGGATATGATCGAGTAGGTATACATCGGAGGGTTGCGCTATATACCGGTTAATCGAGCTATTAATAGAAGATAGAGGGGGGAGGCGGTTATAAATTTTCATATTGGATGATTTACCGTTCGATCGGTGCTTGTAATAATTCGAGATTAAATTAAGAGGGTTTTTTTTTAGGAGGGGAGAGTTTACGCTTGGCGCGCAGCAGCGTTAACGTTATTAAAGCTTAATGTACAGTTTTCTCGGGCCCGCTGATAATTATTGTTATTCGCGCATGCCAGCGGGCTATATGTTTAATAAGCCGTTCGAGGGCAAGCGCACTCAAGGAGCTTTGGTGTATTATGTTAAAACGCCGGGGTATTACGTTATGAGCGCGCCAAACAAAAATCAAACGCGTTATTAATTTTTATTCCTCATTTTTGAGCTTTTTAATAAGCATATACCTCTCGATATATGCTATACAACGTTCGATGATTATCCGTCGAGCGAAATACGATTTTTGGACTCGACCAAACGCGTTATTATAACTCGATTATCATACAGCTCAGTTTGATTCATGTCCCATTGTTTTCCCCGCAGAAAGTCCAGCCCACTATGGAACCTTGTCACAGCGGACGGACCACCTAAAAAAAAAACGTAAAGAAACGAGAAATATAAAAATAATAAAAATCGATGCCAAGGATTTCCAGAAATTACAGTGCACACAAGTCGGGCTAGTGTCATAAGCAGGCTGATCAGTCGTCGTGGTACCGGGAAAACCGAAAGAACATAATACCGGTACCGATGACAAAACACACTCCCGCGACCTTCCCCCACATTCCATCA
The DNA here is from genome assembly GCA_030522585.1 of Anagyrus pseudococci. Classification (NCBI taxonomy): domain Eukaryota; kingdom Metazoa; phylum Arthropoda; class Insecta; order Hymenoptera; family Encyrtidae; genus Anagyrus; species Anagyrus pseudococci. The sequence continues at coordinate 1,941 of JAPYYQ010002212.1, read as the reverse complement.
AGCGATGCTCCCTTACCCAAGAGCCACTTACCGGTTACCGGTTACCCGTCAGTCCTGCCCTCGAAAAAAAAATCGTCACCCACGCACACGCACGCACAAGGGCTACGAGAAAGAGAGAAAGAGATGGGAGAGGGGGAGTATACACACGAAGGAGGAAGGACGGCAGGCGGTGGGAGGGAAGGTAGGCACAAGGTTATTCAACTCGATCGAGGGGGCTTACGTGCGGGCGATGAGCGGCCGGCGCTTGCCGGGGGTTCGAGCTGCTCGGCGAGCCGCCGGCGAGTAACGGGTCCCCCGGCCGGCGAGTACGTCTGCCCGCTGCTGCTCCTGCCGGCGGCGGCGGTGTTGCTCCTCGTCGCCATCGTCGTCATCGTCGCGCGTGCGAGAGAGAGAGAAAGAGAGGCACGCAGAGGCACCTTAACTCGACGCTCCCTCAGTGGCGAGTCGACAGTGTGTTCTATACCCAGTGAGCCGTGCGCTCTCCTCCTCTATAACGTCGCGCGGACGCGCCAAACGATCCTTATCGATTCTATAACGCCGTGTGCGGGATTAGTTCGCTGTTATTAATCGCTCGCGGCGGCCCGCTTCTCTCGTTTTCCCCGATTTCTTGCGTTCGCGTGGTTTTAAGTTCGTTATCGCGAGTTTATTTAATTTTCAGTTTGTTAGCCTTTTTTTTTTGTTAAAGTTTGCCGGGTTTTCGTACCGGGAGTGCGTGAACTTTTTTTTTACTTGTCGTTTGTAATAGTGTGTCCGTGAGGCGGATGTCCAAGTTTTTTATAGGTGAGTTGTTACTTATGATGGGCTTTTTTATTTTATTTTGGGGAAGAAAGGATTGGGGATGTTGTTGTCGATTGGTTTGGTCTTTAATTGAACGCACATTTATTATTATGTTTAATTATTTAATGTTTAACATTAAAATACGGAGCTGAATATTAAATAATTAAAAAAGCGAAATAGTAAAGATTTAAAATAAATTAATTCTTTATATAATCAAAAATATTTTGTATCAGATAAAAAAATTAACAAAAAAAATCTGTATAGACCACGATAGCAATCAGACAATCTTTATTAAATAATTCATAATAGAAACTACAAAAACTTTTAGTACATTAATATTCCAAGACGATATCGCAAGCTCGTACCAAATAAACAATAAACTACCGCAATCCGATAACAAAACTCGAAAACGGAAAATCCCTTCCCGACTTGCTATCCCGGCTGGTTACGGGCAGATCCTGTTTATGCATAACGAAAAATTAAAGGCGTTCCGTTATGCGATGAAGCGCGTGCACACACGGCGTAAAATATGAAGTAGCAGCAACGGCTTCGCGGCGAACGATCTGGAATGCTCGGTTTCGGATCGCCGGGAGAGTCCATAAGGGAGGCCGAGCGCGACCTCGATTGCCGATTCCCCGCTTATCCGCTAGGCGTCGATATCGGCGTGTTCTTGAACTTGAACGACACATACCCCTCTTTCTCTCACTTGACGATTCGCCTCGAAACCTTAAAACAATGAAAAAACAGGCATAAATCGGTTAACCGATTTTTCAAAGCTTCGCAACGACGCGCCTGGGAGACAGTAATCGATCGCGCTCCTTTATCGTATCACACAATATGGCTGTGAGCGCGAAAAAGGTAACGAAAGACGTGCGCAGACGCGGAAGCACCGGGAGGAGGAACGGCTGTTTAGCTCTCGTCCCCCGGCTATAGACGCTTGGCCGACGCGCGCCACATGCGAATTAGATTCCGCGCGATATGCGCGCGCTTACGAAGCGCGCCCCGGTCACGGGCCGTCGAGGTGAATTTGTTCCGCCTGCGCGCCCGTCGTTCCGGAAGAGGAAAACCTACACTGAGAAAAGTGTTATAATAAAAATTGTTAAAAATGTAACAAAAATTACTATTTTTTTTAGTAAAGTGGAGATCCACTCGGCATATAGTAAA
>JAPYYQ010002211.1:0-21693 GCA_030522585.1 Anagyrus pseudococci | reverse complement strand
ATCACAAGAATGTAAGTATATCCGAGCACTGCTATGGACTATTGTAATTTTTACTAGAATATTTGTAAAAATTATAATATGTGTTTTCTCAGTGTAAAAGAGGGGAGCTTTCGATCGCCACGGCGCGCCGGCCGACTTTCTTCGCTCGCTGCTGTTCGGATATCATCCTTTTCGACGAATCCTCCGAGGATTCTTTGGTGCGAGACCGCGAGATGTGTGTGTGTTTGCGTGCGATCTCGGGTAAGCTGTGTGTGTAATACGTTGCACTCATCTGTGCTCGCGCGTGTCTCTGCGTATCTATACTCAAAGCCATATTTTTATATGGATCTTGTCTTGTGTGTGCAGATTGATGGAGAGAGAGAGAGGCACGTGATATTTTGTGGTGGTGTTACTCTGCTTTTGCGGTGGTGTTATGACGACGGGATGCATGTGGTTTTTTCGGCTGTGGACACGCTGATTACAGTTATGTGTATCTGTGGTCGCTCGACTTGTCTCTTTCCATCGCCTGCCTCCCATTTCAAATTCATTTGTCGATGCGTTATTTTAAAAAATTCACATTGAAATTAACGATCAATTGAAATATATAGTGAAACAAGGCAGGTATAATTTCAAACTATAGCATGTTCAACTTTTCATTTCTTCGCGTTAGACCGTCGCCTGACATAGGCGGTCTAGCGATAATAGCATGGGTTAATCACCGCGCGCGCGCGAGCGAGCAACGAGACAAGTACCAATTTGCCCGCGTTTATACAGGCCCAATCTTCAACGCCGTCCACGCGAGAGCACGAGCTCGAAAAACTTTTCGCGTTAATTACGCGCGCGTCGCGCGTAAGGCCTGAATTAAACTCCATGCGGCGCCGTAGCTCGAAAATTTCACCCGACTAATTTGGATTTTTTTTTTCTAGTCGCTAGGCCGCACTTGAAGCCTTCGCTCTTTCTCTTTCTCGGCTCTCAGAATTTATTTAGGCTCTTAGAATTTACGGGCGACAAGGGGGAGGGAGCGATAAAGAGAGAGCCACAGAAAGACAGGATCGGTACAATTTTATTATCTACGATGCCGAGGCGATAATAGTTTTCATTATCGCCGCTGTGCCCGAGATAGAGAGAGAAAGAGAGAGATTATCACTCTCTCGCGGCAGCCACTACACTTTCTCAGACGTATAGCAGATCGGCGCACCGTCCACGGGAATCGGATGAAAGTATTATATGGAAAATGGAGAGGCCAGCTATATTTATACACACAGCCCGTATACGCGACTTATTCGCTTTTTAGAAATCTCATTATAGCCCGTTATATATATTTTTAATCCTCGCCATTCATCACTTGCGCGCGCTCGCGAGTGCGCAATTTTTTCTCCTTCTCTTTCTCCATTGCTTCATTTTCGACCGCCTGCTACGTACCACACGCATTCTTTCGCAATTATTTATCGCCTCTGTTTTTATGCACAAATGAAATTCTGGTAGCTGTATGTTGTTGAGCGTTAAGAGAGCCAAAATTATTGTGCTCCATAATTTAACTCATTTGCATTGGGTGAATACGAGTAGGAACTGCCGATAATACGAAGCAAGAGGGGGGCATAAAAAAGCCGCCTCTTAATCAGGCTCGATACATCACATAAATTATAGCAAGCCGCTACCTTAAAGGACCTTTCATCATCGTCCAACATGAAGATAAAAGCCAATCTTATTTTCTCGATTAAACGTTGATATTTTAAAAAAATATCGCATAAAGACCACCAATATCGAGGGATTAACCTTTGGGGATCGTACTGGTGGTCCAGAGCCAAACAAGGCAAACAAGCGCACACAGGCATGAATCACGGAAATATGGCTTAATCCGGCGTTGTGACGGCTCCGATCTTGGAGCGTTACAAACTTTTCACCACTCGTCCTTCGCAACATTTGCTGTATACTTTTTCCCCCTGGATAATCGATAGGCGGTTTATGCTCGCATCTATCATCGATCGACGTTCGTCAAATGATCCAGCAAAATTTTGGTGAACAAAAATCGAAAGTTTGAAGGACAATTTCTAAACTAACAGAGAGTTCGCATAGCTGCAGACTTCACCTCGTTATTCGCCTAAAATACCAACGTCATCGCTCCGGTATTCGCAGTCGTCGTGACCTCATACGTGATCGGTTTTATAGACAGCCTGATTTTTTTATTTTCCATCAAGTCTCTCTCTCGAAATAATCGCGCGAGGCCCGGGGCCGTTACATATCGTCCGTTATGTAAAACTCGGATCGACGAGTCCAGAGACGTGTATATATGAGAGAGAGAGAGAGAGAGAGAGACTGGTAGTCTCGCGCGTAAGAAAGCCGAATAACGCTGCACAATAGGGAAAAGCTCCGGGAAATGTTGAAAAGGACTTTTGTCGTTACATGCAAGCCGATCGTGTGGCCTGTCAAATGTCGTTTTCACTTTTACCAGCAACTGGTCGAATTCTCTCACGAGTTCTCTCTCTTTCTCTCTCGACACACCTTCGCCCCAGTGATTAGTGGAGAAAGAGAGAGAGGAGAGACGTGCTACAAGAGGTTACTCGACTAACGAACAAAGCAAACATCCTCGACCGACTGAACGGCTCGTTTTTCGTGAGAGCATTGCACACTTCTCCCCCCCCCCCTCCCATCATCCATAGCGCCGTCATTGAGATGAAAGTTGTAAGGAGGAGAGGACCGAGGGCGACGCACAGACACGAGAGAAGGATCCTTGTAACGATGCCGCTGCAATTATCCGCACGCGCTTTTTCTCTCCCTCTCTCGCTCTCTCGTTTGGGAGACTCACCTTGTGAAAAGGTGTATATATAAAGTAGCTTTGTAGTGGACGTTATTGGAAATTCCGGATCCAAGCGCGTTTGCATGATCTCCCTGTGGTTATGACCCTCCCCGATGTTGTTATAAGAGAGAAAGAAGGAGGTAAATCGTGGACGTATTACGGATTTGGCCCTGATTGATTTGAATTGCTTGGGGAATCGAGAGAGAAATCCGGAATCGTGATTGTGGTAATCAGGCGGATTGTTATGGACAATTGCTGGTCATCTCTGATTTTGAATTACCGTGAGTGCGTTATTGGTGTATTTATTGCGTTTTCGTTTGCTGTATTGCGTTTGGCTGTGTAATGAAAAAAAAACACCGGTATACATGATTTAATCATCGTTTCTCGTTTTATTATTTTGAATTTAAATGTGTTGAAACGTATATTTTTAAAAATTTTATTTAATAGTTCAATTACAAGATCGAGACGAGTAAAAAAGCAAATATAGACACTATCTCTTATTATACCTTATCTTTTGTACGACGATGATTGTGGGAAAATTCTAATCATTTAATCGAGTATTAATCATCTAAAAATAATCCAAACATCGCCCAACAATCACGCGCACATATACAAAACAGAAAATAATGACAATGATTGTTGGCGTTAGTACATATCGCCTAGCTCACACACAAAGGAGTCATTCTATCATTACCAGCCGTGCGAATATCTGTCGTAAGACAACGAAGCGCACGTTAAAGGCCAGTAACCTCTTTAATTGATCTCTCTCGCGTCCGTCGGCCATTATAAATAACATGAAATAAAATGAAAAAGAAAAAAAAGCACATGGAAACAATGACCCATTGCCAAATCCAAAGGAGAAAAAAAAAGAAGAGCCGGCACGACTCGTGACGACAACTCGTCTGACTTATATACGAAAAAGGCCGTATCGTAAACTGTATGTACAAAGAACCAAGATCATCTCTCGGTATAGAGTTATAGAGTCGGTGAGGGGGGGGGGAAGAGGGGAGCAGGGGTCAGAGAACGGGAGCGTTGGCATAGGTCGGTGAAAGGTCACGTGCAAGCTTATATACCAATTCGTCGTCCAAGGGTCTCTCTCATCATCTCGACTCTTCCAGTAAGTATGCGCCTGCACAGCAACAAGAGCAGAGAGCCACACACACTGATCCCAGACGACGATAGGCTCGTCGTAATGACGGCAGTGCGCCCAGACGACGCCCGCTTTGTGCCCTGCGTGTGTATGTATACGTGTGGCTGCGCGGGAAGCATAAACTGGCCTTCGACGATGGGCTACCGATGGAAAAATCGGATAAGCTCGCGCGCTCCGCTTAATTAGCGACTCTTGCATGCGGACCTACGGAGCTTTTGTCTCTCGCCTGGCTGTACACGCGCGCGCGACTCTTGAGAGAGAGAGGCAGACGTGTCGAGGAAAGCTCGCTCAGCCCGATGATTATTGCGAAGTGCGACTAGACTTTCGCTCTATGTCGAGCGATGCGTGAAAGTTTTCATGTCGTCGTGTGCGATATGCCTCTCTGTTGCCTAGGAGTTTTATGTGTGGAGCGCTTGCGATCGAATTGTTGCAGAGGCGTCGAGTTTTATGCGAGCAGCAACGCGTACTCGCACTGGTAATGGGTTTATAACTTGGCGGAGATGTACTTTGACTCGAAGTCTTACACCGACGTACATAGTATGATACTTTTCGAAGGCTGTATGTCGTATATTGTTGGGGAACCGGCAAATTATTTTGATCATGTATATACGGCGAATATAATTTAATGCCTAAGCTAAGTAGTCGTCGATATAATTAATTTAATCGAACGACAGTCCCAAGTCATTGAGCTTTATGAGCCTTTGTGCGCGGGCGCTGCGGTTGAACATGTTTAGTGACGCGAGAAAGCGAGCGCGCGCCCAAAGCTGTATACGAGCTGAATGTCTTGCTTGACTTTGTAACTGATTTCACGCGAGTAATTGACGAGCAATACTATACTTTATACACCTATACACCGGTGTAATTCGAATGGGACTGTTCATAAATTTTCACGCAATTGCTTGTTCTATGTATAGGTTTTCAGTAATCCACAAAATAAGAGATATAATAATAGAAAACTAAAATAATTAAATTAATATTAATGACGCTAAAATACGCGTAATGTGTAAGCCGTTCGGAAGTACAGGGTACCTACACGTAACGGACCGGCAAACCACTTGATCACAAGTGTGCAGGCACACACACACATGCAGGCATCTCGTTGTCATTAAAAAGATACCATTAATTAACGTCCGATTTGCAAAAGCGCATTATATGCAGTAGAGCGGCAGTCGGAAGCGACCTACATGGCAAATGTGACATAACGGCTAAAGCGCCAGCTTCTCTCTCGCGCATGCCTTTTTAGCCCGCTCACTTCTAATTGCGTATAAAGATTCCTCCTGCAGAGTCTCTCCCCCTTCTCAGCGTCGGCCCCCTTTTACAGCGCATACACTGCCAAAGAAGCCCGCGAGGCTATCAATTATTATCCTCTCCGGCGCGTGGTATGGGTAAAAAAAAAGAATACGCGGCCTGTGCTCGCTGGTAATACAATACAAATACCAGAAGCTCCTTTGCTCCGTATACTGTTAGAGCGATTATACCGCGGCCCAACTGCTATACAGTCTCGCCAGCCTCCTCGTACCTTCTTTTCATTTAACGAGCCAAAAATCCTACAAAAATGACACATTTCCACGTCATTGTGAGCCAGTAGTCTTTTGTACCGACATGAAATGGAAAGAGAGAAATAGGCCTCGTCCGCACACAGCGACGGTGTATATACGTGTGAATACCAGGTGACATCCACATTCTTTTGAGGCGACTAATTGTGCGTCGCACAGTCACTTCCGCGACGCGCTGACCCGCTTAAGTCTCCCCCCTCCCTACTTCACTTGACTATTCTGTGTACTGGTGGTGTGAACCGGCTATTCCCATAAAAATGTACAGATACATATATACACACACGTGTGTGTATATATACACCCAGGTAGGTTGGCAGAGTGTAATGAATTAGCGCTTGCATCGTCGTCTAACGATGCAAAAGCGGCGCTCTCGACGCCGAGCGCGGCATACTGGCTTACATTAAATCTGGGTGGGCATTACCCTCTGCTTTTTTACTCGTACGACTATAAGCTCGTCGTCCCGCATTAACGCGGATGTACGAGAGCCGAACGAGACCGGTTCGTTCTTGGGCCAGGCCGAAAAAGATGAGGGAATTTGCCGGATGTCGATATGTGGGCCTGGGGAAAAGAAGATTAGGAAAAACGACTGCGCGATATTGGGTATAGGCTGGGCAGGAGATCCAGAGATACTTAGACGGAAGTTCATTTTTTGTAAGATCGCTTGTTTTTCGGATTTATATATACATTTTCAAACCAGTTAATTTTGTTTTGTATCGTATATTTAATTTGGTTTTGGTACCACAAACTGAAATACTCTGATGAATCATTAATTGCAACAATTTGCGTGATTTAATAATCTATTCTTGTAATCATTGAATGTACAATCAATAATCATATTTATTTTTGTTTGTTTCAGGTGAGTAACGCGTTTTTCGATGATCGACTTTATCAGAGACGCATATAAAAATTCGCAAGAACTGCGATGGCCTTATCAAACTCGTGAGTTTACAAAACAAACTTTCAACGACTCCATACATTTTTAGCGAAGCAATAAATTTCCACGTTCCAAACATTAATATTCCACTCGAACAATAAAAAAAAATTGCAGGCAACTAAGGTTGCTGAAAAATTCCATAATTTTCTAGAGAAAAAAAATAATCGGAGCAGAGAATAAAACTGCAGTTCATATACTCGGAAAGCAATTAAAGCTCTAAAAACAAACGCCTAGGTCTGTCTTACCGCAGATAACTATAAACAGCAATTGGCTGCAATTAAAGTCAATATATACTCTAAGACAATTAAAAAGAATCGCACGACGCCAAAAGAAAAAGAAAAACAAAAAGAGAAAATTAAAAAAAAAAAACAAGTAGCCCCCATGAGTCAGAGAGTAAAATAAAAAGAGGAAAAAGACGAAAGAACAAAGAGGAGTTTACACATCATGACGAGACTTGCGCTTTTAATTTCCGACTTAATTGGCCTCGCTCGCCCTTGTGTCCTCCTCCTTCGTATCTCTCTCTGCTTCCCCTTCCCTCTCTCTCTTTTATTACACTGTCCCTTTTTTGTACGATCTCCCTTTCTCGTTCACCTTTATCCGACCCTCCTCCCACGGATACGGACTCTCGTATTTCCTTCCCACTCCCGGACTTATCACCAAGACTCTCTCGCGCAGTGCTTTAAGAAATTGCTCTTTGATTTTTCTCGACTACTTCGGTCGATCTCTAGTCGTGAAATAAAAAAACTTCAATGATTTAATAAATTTTAGTTACGTAAAATTTATTAAAACAAAAAATACCGATTTTTCGCAAAGTTTTCCTTTTTTTTCTTTAAATTTTTCTTTAACCGATCGACACATGTGTTTTACATAATTAAAAGCATTATCCGGTTAACGAAGTATGTGTAAACAATTTATTTATCTCGCCGAGCGCGAGTATATTTTAATTTTAAACGATAAGCCCGGCACAGCTCACTTTAGCGGGGATCAGGTATACGGTCACGAAACCACGCGATAGACGTACATACACACACAGACACACGTGTGCTCGCGTATATAAATTTTTGTATCTCCTCTGGCAGGCCTCGTCGCGCTTACTTTATTTCTATCATTTTCATTTGTAATCAGCGAGACCAGATTAATGGACTCGATACACCCACGAATTTATTGGCTGGTATAGGAAGTCGTTTGGAACATTTTACAGTCTGGCTTTGATGTTAAGACGTATAGAGAGGGAGAGAGACGTATACACGCGCTTGCGCGAGAGTGTTTAACGCGGGACTTGCAAAAATATTCGCGTTTAAATATTTATCTCGCGCGGTGATATACGCCGAACGGACCTCCATATGCATATTTCATGAGCGGAAATGAGCTGATTTCGCGGAATATTATAAAATTCTTCCCGATAATTATTCATAAATAATCGCCACGGTAGCGACAGCGCTTTGGTACTCCACGTTTCGCTTTTAGGCAAGTTTCAAAGTGATTTATTCGCATCGGATCACCGTGTCTTTAATGTAGTTTCTCTGCCTACAATAAGGGACTTTCGAAACTTTGGGGAAAAACTATTTATTAACCGCTCGATCGTACGTTTAATCTTGTGAAAATTGACTGTGCCATCCGGTTCTGGCTTGTTGTTTTTTCGTTGAAATTGAACTTTTACTTTTTTAAATTGAAGCTCATAAATTATAATTATTTCATTGATTAATACGAAAATCGGCAATTTCCGCCGCGAGGACTCGAGACGTGAAAGAAGTAAGGGCTTCCGTAAATAAGATATACCTTATAATCCCTTTAAATCGAGGGAATAATAAAACTCACAGTTACCGTAATATTTTTCATTTGCTGGTAGTTCGGCGGATTCAACTTAAAAGTTGTCCTAAAACTGGAATTTATTTCCGACGTCGAGCGTGTTAAGCCATATAATAACCAGTGCATGTTATATGCGAATTGTGAAGCTATACATCTGACACATTGAAGGCGTGCGCGAGGGGATTTGCGGGTCTTTAACTTGAGATTTGCAGAGCGTACAAAAAATAAAGTGGTGTTTGCACGACACGTCGTTTATTCGAAAGGCCTACTTCACTCCCGCATTACTCCACTCTACGTCCGTGTACGTGTGGGTTTTCGAGATGCAACTCTCTTTCTTTCTTTCTTGTTCTCCTTTTCCTTTCTTCTCGTTTTGCTTTTCAGTTTTTGAGTCCCCCGAAGACTTGAGTGCTACATTTTGAAGTAAGCGTAAATTACTTTCCCTTTGCACGCAAAAATTACACTTCGATGCTCCCAACAACTCCGACCTACAAATTTCGAAAAAAAAGGAAACTCCGAGTTTTTCCTTCGCTCGTACATCCTTTTTCCTCTCCTCACGCGCATCCTCCATTCTCCCCCCTCAATTGTCACCTTGAAATCCAACAAACATAACGCGCGCTTCGCTCGCTCTACACACTATAACTCTCTCTCCCATTCGCAAACATTACAGAGCCAGGGACAGGACATCCGGCGCGTCCCCCAACATATCTAATTAGCCCCGTCCAGTCGATTCGTTCTTGTCCAGCGAGAGCCCGTAAAGCGTCCAGGCCTCTATATATCGCGCAGAGGCGCTGGCACATAGAAAACGGCGTTACAGTGCGTCGACGTCTCCGTCGTTTGGCAAAAGGCATATCGGCCGGATAGCCATCGCCTGGGCGGCCGCCGTTGCGAAAACGGTGAAAACGCTCATTTTCGCAACGGAACGTCCGCGAAGCCTATAGCCTCGCGAGCGCGACTGCATATACGACGCGCTCGAGAGAATCTCACGGCGCTTCGCGGGAGAGGTGGCCAGGGGGGGAAAAAACGGGCGAGTTACGTAAAATGCGAGCAGTCCGCTGCCGGGGGGGGGGGAGGGGGGGAGCCGAGGCTTTCTGGAAAAAGCCGGAGAGTCGTCAAACGGAACGTGCGGGCGCACCGTGGCTATATACGCGTGTCCTCCGTCCGTTTCATCGCGCATCGGTCATTGTCTCCCCGCGGGCGCGCTCTAATTTACCCGGAAGCCCCCCGATGAAAGTATGCGTCATCTCTCTCTCTGTCTTTCTCGGTAGCTCAGGCCTTTTTAATGACTGCGCTCAGCCAATGACCGTTCGAAAATCAAGAGTTTCACTCCTACCTGCTGGTGAGCGCTGGTCTGTACAGTCGAGCTAAAGCACACGGGATGTGTTCGATCGGCTTAATAAAGACCTTCGTTTATGTATACGTATACGCCGCCGGTCCGATGCCGAGCTTGGTTGCTAGGGCCGCGCTCCTGCGGGGAAATGACTAAAAAAAATGAAAAAAAAAGAAGGTAAAACGCCAAGTGCTCATCGTGAAAGTCCGTTAGATGGCGAATAGAGAAGGCAGCGCTTGCAGCCTCAAAAAGTTATGAAAGTTATATATGTATATATATAGGGTCCGAGCGAGAGAGCGGCTTAGCGTCGATTTAGTTTCATAATGCCTCTCTCGCGATTACTACATCGTTCCGCGGCGATACCGATCTCCTGCACAGACGATCGGCACGCGTTATCCGTCTGGGTGTGTATACACAGGCGCACACACTCTGATTTCTATGCGTTTCGCCGAATCGCCTAGGAGAGGTAGTTCGATCGCTCGGTGTATATCATGTTGGCTCGTTTAGCCAGCTGCCGATCCGGAACGAATTATTACGATTGTTCGAGGAGGCCTATGTCTCTCCTCCCAAGCCACAGTCTTTAACGTCCGGCGAATCTCGTTACCACGACCTACGTATGTAGACCTCGCTGTCTGCGAATTAAGATTCGATTTACGCCCCGGACGTCGCGTTAATAACGCGTTATGTAAAGAGATAGACACACTCGAAGCTTCTATATACTCGTGTCCGTCTCTCGCGTGTTGCTGCCGCGCGCCTTTTCCTTTTCTTTTCTCTTTCTCTCGATATATATCTGTTGATGCATTTTGTTCAGATTACACGCGCGAGGCTATCGCGAAATTGAACCACTTTCTAATTATTGATTTATCCGACCGATGCTCTCTTGTTTCGCGCATTGAAAAAATTCTAAATTTGTTTCTTCGGCTCTACGACTGTCTGGGTGTGTGTATAGCCGTAACGTTGTTGCAATACGGGTCTATAAAGCATGTGGGGCATCGTACATTCGCGAATAGCTGTTAAATAATTCCATCGCTGGAAGCTTTATTCGACACTTGGCTATTACGGTTTTCTCTAAAAAAATCTGGTTACGCAATTGACCAAAAATTCTTTAGGGATACATAATACATGTGCTTACTCGTCCGATGTGTATCAGAATCAAAATCGCGCGTCAATCGCTTATCCGACCTGTCGCCCGTATTATTTCGCAACGCTCCAAGCGCTGAAATGCGTATAATATTCGGCCTAGCCCATAAATCATCGATCTTATTAAGTCAATCAAAAGGCCCGGACCGTCGTCCTTGACTGCCTCAACACGCGCGCGCTCACGTGCTATATATCCGAGAGAAAGAAAAAGAAAGAGAGAGCAGATATCTGGGTAAATTTGGGTTTCGTGTCGCGTCGAGGGCAAGCACAGCCTCCACGGCCTTTCCGACAACTCATTTGCAATCGACACGCGTGCGCGCAGCCTCCTCCTCCTCTTCGCGTCAGGCGTCTCGGAGACCTAAATAAAGTGCAAGAAGGAGAGACGCCTACTCCGATCTCGAACGGCGGCAGCAGCACCCCGAGGGATAGTGTAGAGCACCGCGCGCGTGAAAGTTAGGGGAAGAAGATAGATGCGCAGGTGAGAGAGAGAGAGGGAGAGAGGAAGGTGAAGCAGACGGCAGAGAGATTAACGACTGACTTGTGAATTGCATTAGGACTGTCGCCGAGGATGCGGTGACGATGGCACATAGCGTTTGCTGCTGCTGACTCTGCGCTTTTTCGTTGGCGACGAGCGTTGAATAAGAGAAAGAGCACGGGGCTCTCTTCTCGTAATAGGGGAACAGTCAATTTTCAGAATACGGGGGATAGAAATTTCGTCTCTCTCTCTCTGCGCCTCTTGGAGGTCCGATGTTTATTAGGCACCCATTCACGGACATATTCCATCGCTGTGCATTTATATATTATACGGATGTGTATGCGGGTGTTGCGAGCATACGGGTCGCAGCACCCAAGACTTTGTCAACCGGGATAAGAAAATCAATTTTTTTCTCTTTCTTTTCTCGTATATATTATTTTGAATTGTCTCGTCGGCTCGGGAATCGGGCTTTTGTAAGCTTGAATTTTCCGGTTATTATTAGGCAAATGCGGCGTTTCGAAAAAAGAAATATATAGAAAATAATCGCCAGATAGTCAGCGAGCAGCAGAAATTCATTAATATTCCACGCTTCCATTATTCCTATTCTCCATTCTTTCGTTCGTCGGAAAATTCCCATTTGAATATCGTTGAATTTTCCAAGCGCTCTTATCTCCCCCCCCCCCCTCATATTCACCTGGGGAATGGAGAATACTCGGAGGCGAGGTTGTTCTGAAAGCGCTTGAAAAATCGAAAACACTAGTAAAACACTCCTTATTCGGCTTATAACTTTGAAGAACAAAAAAAGGCCCGAGCTGTTTACTCTGCGCGCGCGCGGCGGCGGCGGCGATCGCCTTCGATGGATTCGTTTCTCGCCGCGGCGACTTCTCAACATGGCAAAAGGCGAATTGGAGTAATGATATTCGAGTCGTTCGCTGCAAACTCGATACAGCCTGTATTCTCAATGTCTCAGCCGTATGTGTACGTGTGACGTATACACGTATATAACCCGGGCTTTATGAGTAATCAAACGTGTGATAATGAAACGCTCGGACGAGATAATGATAAGATATCGAAAATCAGACGTAACATTATTCCCCCCTCCGGTGACGAGGCTCTTTAGATAAACAACTTGTCTTTTTCTTTTGTTTTTCTTTCGCGCTTATCGCAGCCCGCGAGTAAAAATATATTATTCCCGATCGTTCTTCGGTCTGCAAGACACTCGAGAGATATAAACATGCCAAAATCTCTCTCTTTCTCTCTCGGCCGGGTCTATTCACGAATTGCACGTTTTTACCTGTCACCGTAAGCTAAGCTTTACGGTCCAATAAAAAATGTCCATTATATCGTAGCCTGAAATCCGGGGGATTATCAATTATTTCGAGTTCCCACATAAATAGATAATCCAAGCCAAGGATCGACAGAGAGACTCGAGCCGAAGCTCACGGTATGCGAAAACAGATTGACCCAGTGATACATAAACATCCGAGGCTGGAACGATCATTTTCCCAGCTGTTCACTCTCTCACTCGCACGGAGTTTCCCAAACAATCCCGCAGACAGACGGAATAAAAAAGAGCCTCGAAGATCTGTGTAGCACACGGGGCGCGCGCGCGAGGAGGTCAGAAGCGAGTGAGGAGCTTATCTCGGCCTGTCGTATATGGCACTTTCTCTCCGGCTGACTTTAGCGGCTCGCCGGCCTCGTCGCCGATGTTTTCCCACGGGGGAGGCCGCATTTTCCACGCCGGGCGTCCTCTCTTGCGCATAATCGATCGAGCGCACGCGAGACAGCGCTTCCTCATCGATTACACAAGAACCTCCTCCTATACCCCCTCTCCCCCAGCTCTTCGAATATTCGTCGCGAGATACGACGCACGCGACCGCTGCTATCTGGACTGTACGTCAGCGGTGTACGGTGTGTGCGGCAAAAATAAAAAAAAAACAACGAGTGTTAATCGCGGCGTCGCATTTCGCCTGCAGAGGGGGGAGAGAGAGGGGGGGGGTAAAGGTGCGGGGACCGTAACCGTATAACCCAGAACCCCAGAGGGGCTCGGATTTCCGAAGCCCCTTCTCGGCCCTCCCGTACCCCCCTTGCCATCCTCGGATTCAGTGTACGACACCTCGATTTCAAGTCCAGATATATATCTCGCGATTATTGATCCTCCCTGCTCCACCTCCATTTGGTGTTCTTTTCCACCCGCGTCGATTTTCTTTCTATCTGTCTTTCTCTCTCTCTCTCTCTCTCTCTCTCTCTGCCTCTCTTTTTTTTCTATTACCTGCGTATCGTTCATTATTGCAAGCGGACAAACGATGACTTCCTTCATGTACATGCGGGCTCGTTATATAACGCGAGCCGTATATACGCTCTCGCGCGAGTGATGTTTGTTCGATGAGCAGCAGTTGAACCAGCAGCGCAGCCTCGCGTGAAAATCGCAATTCCGCGAGATTTTTCTTCCTTTTTTTTCGTCGTTCGCGCGAGAGACGCGTCGGATTTTCAACAGTATATCGTTTGGTTTGGGCTTTACGTAATGGCGAGATACACCAAAGCTCATTGAGGTCACTCATGTGATTTTTGGAATTGCGTGATCAACTGCTGTTGGCTACTTCGTGTGTATGTCCGTGTGTTATTGCCGCCTCTGTGTTAATTTTTTATTTCGCATCTGTTTTTTTTGTTCTCCTCTCTCGCTTCTAGAAATTTTTATTTTCTGTTTTTCTTTTTCGTTGTAATTGGCAGGTGTGCGCGCGCTGTGTGTTGAAATGTTCCAGGTGGCTTATAATGCGCGTACATGTATACAATGCTTACAAAATAAACTGTTGATACATCTGTCGAGGATGATTATAAACGATTATGGCAACAGTTATTAGAAGCTACCGTGGCACTCGTTACCGTCTCGTTTCATCGAAGAAAAAACAATATCGGCAAGCTGTACACTCCACTAAATCAGATTTAAAAATCTAAAAGCAGACTACGTTCAGTAGTAAGTCTTTATAAGCTTAATACTCGCATATTATTTTTTCAACCTGACTGAGAGAGCAGCCCATTGAAAAAATCGTGACACTTTAGAGCTGCCGATCAAACAATTACCAGTGCTTGGAGAGGCATGGGATATACGAAGGGGAGTAAAGAGGAAGGGAGACACATATCTCTCCCGACTCTTCATTAACCATACAGTCTGGTGTTGTCGCGCAGTCTAATGCGCTCATTCTCGCATCCCAGATGCTGCTCCCCTCTCTCGATTAGAGTTTTGGCAGACGTACTCAGAGAGGATTGATTTCGACGGGCGCGTCCAAATGCTTCTCCCTCTTTCTCTCTGCGATTTGGTCCGCGTCGCGATTGTTTCCGGATGAGGAGCGGGAGGAGGGGGGAGGTCGCATAAAGCCGTCGAGCGCGGGTGCATCCTGCCGGAAACGGATGCGCAGCGCCACGCTTCGCTAAAGCTCTAACTCTCTCGAGAATCGGCCGAGAGAGTCGAAAGAGCTGTAGATCGCTTTGTGAATGGCAGAGAGCGTGTGCATGTGTGCCTGTGTGTCTATGTTTGCGTACTTGTGCAAGCCTCGTCGCCTCTTGAATTATGTAATTATACACACACACACACACATACTCGCAAGTGAGATAACTATTAACTTGCGTACGTGTATCTTTTGACTTATTTATTTATTTATTTATCGTTTTGTACACTCGGTATTTACCTTTGTATTTTTGTGGGTTAGCTATATCGATCGGAGAAGAGCTTTTGAGAGGAGAGCTAGTTTATCACCAGCCTGCAGTGCTGTGGCTACGCGACGTTGTTGTCCCTTTCGACACAGGCAACATTATCGGAGATTGTGGGCTCGTAGTTTTTGTTCCGAGTCTCTCCGTTGTCGACGTCGCCGTCGTTTTTTGGGAGAAAACTAACCGGGCGATACACAATGAGCCTGACAAGGCTACTCAGACACACACACACACACACACACACACACGCTCTCTCACTCGCTGCCCATTCAGCGTCGTAAACATGCAGAGACTTACGTATTGGGTTGGAACAACGTATATCCTGTGCTTGAAAACAAGAGAGGACGCAGAACAAAAAATATATATCAAGGAAAACATTTACACTCGCGTAATCTTTCAATGTTGCAAATCGAGCTCTGGTACCCTGATTACGTGTGCGCTGGCTCCCCTAAGAGCTTTCACATTTTGCTACGTGCGTTGTAAAAGGTAGAAAAACGCTCTAAAGTATAGCAAAAGTGCTCGAACGATTTTTCGATTGTTCAAAGAGAAAAAAAACGAAATAAGTAACCTCTAATTTCGAATTCAAGTTCAACGATGGATAGGACGAAAAAAAACGGTATGATATACTTGGGTGCAATAAATAGCTCGCGAGCCGCGCATCGTAAAAAAAGAGAGAAAAAGAAAAAAAAGAAACACAACGGAAAATAAGCCAATAGTGGCGCACGCTGTGATCCTTCGTGAGAGGTGTAAACACTGACGTGATATATTATGGGGGAGGGAACACACGGAGAGAAGAGAACGATGCGCTTCCTGCGGCAATAAAAATAGCCACCTATGTAGTCGCGCATATACGATTACGAAACAAATGATTATGAATCCAATTACGGCAGACGCAACGTTGGTGTGTGCGTGCAATGCGCGGAAAACTGCTAAACTATAAGAGAACGAAGGCGCAAAGCTTTGTATACGCGTCGGACTACGTCAAAGAAACGCCTCGATTTCCCAATGCATAAACGCCGATCATTCAAGTCGACTACTAATTCAGCCACTAAAAATGTTTGTTGTTGGATTAAAAAGAGAAAAAAAAAAGATTGACGCCTGGATGAGGAAGAGGAAGAGAGAAGGCGAGCTCCCCTCTCTCAGAGGCCGAAGACGTGCTAAGCCTAAGAGCGTAGGAGTGTTAGTTTCGCTATGCACGTGCGACACGTGTGCGCGTGGGCTCCCGCATCCTCTCGCAGCTAACTATATACACGCCCTTTAGACAACGCGTTCTATTGCAATATGCTTCTCCTTATGCATTAGCGATAATCATTTTTTCTCTGAACCACGCGCGGCTTTGTTCAGGATAAGAGAAATGGAAACTTTACTGCTTCTGGTGGTGTATACACGATGATTCGCTTGTCGGAGGAAGGTAAATGGGTTATTGGCCGTTCGATTGGTATCGGCTTTAATTACTAATATGCCAATTAGCGATCCTCGAGGATATCGATGTATAAGATGTATCTGGCCTCTCTCTCTCTCTCTCTCTCTCTCTCTCTCTCTCTCTCTCTCTCTCTCTCTTTCTCGATAAAGCTTTTGCTGCAAGCGATTTTGAAAGTTTCCTTCCCCAGTGCGGCGTATAATAAATTTACTCCTTCGGGAGTTAAAGAATTTCGATCGCGCTATCACAAACGTACACGCGCGCGCGTAAATACTCACGCATACACATACTCCGAGCGCTTGTATGTATATAAGAAAGCTAAAGCGCATTTGGAATTCATAGAAGAGCTTGAGAAAGTACATCTACATATATTCAAAGTAGATAGACCGTACTGGTCAGACAGCTTGATATATACAAGCACATCTAGATTACGAACTTTCCAACTATGTATATACTATATACATATAAATAAATTACAAGCTCACGAGTTTATAATTATATGCAAGTTTTGAATTTTCGTGGTGTTGTAAACGCGTCATTACAGCGCGCCAAACCAAAAAATTATACGTCGATTTAAAAATTGCGAGAAAGCTGCCGTTTGTGGCTTTTTTAAACGCTTTAAAGGAGAAAAAAAGAGAACAAGAAAAAACGTAGAAGCTGTATTTTACGTTACGTTATTGCACAGTGGCTCTCCTTTTTTGCAAGAATATAAAACATTGCGGGCTCGGACGATATCTTGTAATAACGAGAACGAAATAACAGCCGGAGCAACATTATTACGTCGCTGGCATTTAATAAAGGGCACTGCTGTACTTTTTGTGCAGCCTCGTAAGGAAGAAGGGGTAGAGAGAGACGGAGCGGGAGAGGACAGTTACATCAATTACTTCCAGCTGTCTCTAAAGCCTCTCTCGAGAGCAAGAGAAAGAGAAAAAGAGCGAGCGAGAAAGAGAGAGAGAGGGAAAAAAGTCCTGTAACTTTCACTAAGCAGCGAGTTGATGCGCTTCTCTTCCCCGCCTAACTGTAAGGCGGCATAAAAACGAACAGAGAGAGAGAGAGAGAGAGAGAGAGAGAGAGAGAGAGAGAAAGGGGTCTCGCTGATCTCCGGGAGCCGGAAACGGTTACGGGCAGAGGGGAGGGGGGGGGGGGACAGTCCTCGGGCGCGTCAATGAATTCGTTCGTAATGCGCTTGGCTGTGCACGGACGAGATGCTAAGTAAAAGTTGAACGGCCTCGGCTCCCCCTTCCCCAGCACCAGCCCGGTAGCCCCAGAGCTGCTACTGCTGCTTCTGTTGGCACTCTCTGCACTGCTGCTGCTGCTGGTCTCTCGTTATGACTAACTGGATTAGGAAGCCAATCGAGAAAACGGGCCTTGCACGGCCGGTTTTACGCTATAGACTGGGGGGCAGGGATCACGAGGAGGATGGCCACCTACGCCCGAGAGCTGATTGAGCTTTTGCGGAGGATCGATGTCGGTCGCTTTAGGGGGTTACTGGTGCGACTCTCGCTTAATTTTGGATTATACGCATTTGCGGCCTGTAAGTGGGCGTTTACCGTTAAGTATTGGGTTATTCGACTTGAATTACCCTGACGTGAATTTTTCTTTTTTTTTTCTTTCGCCTTTTGCGTTGGGATGTTTGGCAGATGATGTTGGGCGTACGTGCGCGACGGTGTACAAGAATACTTTTTGATTTAACGAGATTCCCCACACTGCAATTTGAAATTTTTTTTCCGGCAGCTGTGTGTGCAAGAAGCCACGCCGAGTTTCTCTTTACGATACTATCACTTTCCTACACGTTGGTCAATTGGGTGAATATATGCAAGTGCATTGTGCGCGCGCTCGCTCGTATGTGTGTGAGGTTACGCTTTATTTCTTGACATCAAAGCCTGCAAAATAAAGTCTAATTAATTTATTTCGTGGCAATTAGTTCATAAAAGTTTATTTTCTTTAAACGAGTTCAAGCGCGGACCCCGCGCGGTCCGAATGAAATTCTGAGTTAACGAAATAGGTTTATTTCCCTGACGATTTTATCTCGAGCTCCCCCCTCTCTCTATATTTTCTGTTTATTAGCCTCGATATTATAATTGACGTCGTTAGTATTCGTTTTATAATATAAATAAATAAAAAAATCTCGATTTTTTTACAATTGCTTCCTTTTTTATAATACCGAATTGAAACTCGTTAACGCAATATTCATAATAAATTAGTTGCTTATCAATCTATTTAGCGCGCTTCGACGTTAATAGGCGATGCTAATAATGACGATTTATCAGAACGACTAAAAACAAAAATTATAAACTCCTCAAATTTTGTAAAATTCAACAAATTTGCTCTTAACATCGTCTCGATATCATCGCAACGAGGCAGTATTCCTATAATTAGCCGATTCTATCAATGATACACGTCCTAAAACGGCTCTAGAGTTCACGCAATAAACACGCGAAAGAGAAAAGGAAAAAGAAAACAAAAGAAAATAAAAAAAGGTCAGGAAAATTAAAGGATCTCTCTTTCTGGGTGGAAGATACAGCGTTAGCAGCAGAAAAGAAAAAGGTATACCATTTCATATAGGCGGTCGCGGGCGTGCCTACACAAGGCCTCTGCGTGTGTGAGTTGATACGAAAACTCGATAAGGCCTTTTATTATGGCTAAATAAGCAGGGGTAGAGCGGCCCGGAGTTTACAGTCTCCAGCGCACGGCTATATTCCCCGCGCTGCTGCAGCTTGACCGTGAATGAAAAAAAAACCATGCGCGGAGGAGCAGAGGAGGGCTCTCCTCGCCACGCTCTACAAATCCCTCTCGCGTGCGCGGGGGGGGGGGGAGAAGGGAGGAGTAGATGGGCACCGATGAGAGCAAGAGCCTCTCTCCACCAAAGCGTCCACCTTCTGCAATTCTGAAATCACGGAAGCGTGGCGGCTTCTTTGTATTATGTTTTTTCCTCTCTCTCTCCCAACTCGTTCGCCCATACTTTATGTGCGTTGGTTTCGTTGGAAAAACGAGCCTCAACATATTTTTCCTGAGCAATCGTATGTAGTTGAGCATTTGTGATGGTGCAAGTTCGATGTACATCAGATCACTGGATTTGGTACACACATATCTCGCTCTCTCTGTTGCTATCGATATATGAGAAACAGATGCGCGTCGTTTACTTAAACGCCCGGGAATAAAGCTCCGGGCGTATGTATCCCTCGGCCCGCTTCGTATACACATCTCTCACTTTCTCCCGGTAAAACCGCGCGACTTGTGTATACAACAGCTCTGAGCCAGCTTGATTTTCCAGCCGAGTCAACAGAGATCCAACTGTGCACTGCTGCTACTGCTATGCGCTCTCTCTCTCTCTCTCTCTCTCTCTCTCTCTCTCTCTCTCTCTCTTTCTCTCTCGTTGCCGAGTTGATGCGTGATTTAGCAAGACAGGGCCGATACGATAGAGTTATCTGGAAAAACAGCTGTAAACCCGTTTTCCCTCTCTATCTCCCGAAAGGAAAGATCCAAGCGCGTTTATCACCCGGGGAATAAAAGCCCCGTAATCCGAGAGGTCTGCCAGCACCACGGCTGCTGCTGCTGTTGCTGCTTTTGTACATCGGTGCTTGTGAATGCGTCTTCTCCATTCCCATAATTATAAGGAATCGCAGTCGGCCAAATGCGCCCAGCCATCGGTGAAATACTCTCCGACGTACGGACCTTTTGCTCCGTATATGACGGCGATACGAGTCTTCCTTCCCTCTCCACCTATACATACCTGAACACTCTGACGTATATGTATATGAACACATATACATCATTTAATTTGGCGTACTTTTTCCTCTCGCGAGATATCGCGTTCGCATTATATTTCCAGCCGGTATAGTGCGCAGCTTCTTTGTGCGATATATCGCTCGCATCGGGCGGTGTGTGTACATCCCCTTGCCCCTTCCTCCGCACTCATTGCCTTGCTGCTTGTTTTTCCACCGGACCGCAGCTCGCGAAAGCCCGGCGACATATAAGGCCGATTCTCCTCTGCTGTTTCTTTTTTCAACATTTTTTTTCTCGCTCCATCTTCTGCTTCTTCTTCTTCGTTTACGGACCTTCCCCGTCCGTCTCTGCTGCTGATCAGCAGCCAGTGATAAGTGCAAT
Organism: Anagyrus pseudococci; assembly: GCA_030522585.1. Classification (NCBI taxonomy): domain Eukaryota; kingdom Metazoa; phylum Arthropoda; class Insecta; order Hymenoptera; family Encyrtidae; genus Anagyrus; species Anagyrus pseudococci. The sequence continues at coordinate 1,291 of JAPYYQ010002211.1, read as the reverse complement.
TCCCGAGGAAATTATGTGTGCCGATGTTATCGCGATCGGCGTTTTCTCCTTGCCTCTTCGGACCTCTTCCTCCTCCTGCTCCGTCGACTTTCGGCAGCAGGACGAAATAACGCCTGTAAGCTTCTCGTAATTTAGCGCCGCGAGCTCAAACATTAGCCGCGCGCGCGCGGTTAGCGCTGAAAATGGATATTTATGAAAATTTATCGACTCGCGGCTGCCGAGATCGCACAGTCGCCGGACACCGCGCGTATTACGCTGCAAGGTGCGCGCGTTTGAATACAAGATCGACTTTCGGCTATGGGAGACGTATATTCCCATGATCGGCGCGTCATAAGCCAGCTGCTACGTCTTACCGCGACACATCTGTTCCGAAGGAATGTCGTTAATTTAATATTAATTTTAAGCTAAACAAAAATTGTGTATTAAAAAATCCTTGTTTTCTTTTATAGAGGTTACCTTGTGGTTTAGGCCTATCATAATTATTAAAAAAAATAATAATAAAACGTCTTCACTACGCCGTTGCATCGTCTATAATCCGAGTTCCGCGGGTATGGTTTTGTGCGATTACGTTGTCTTGCCTCACTCGCATTACATCTGTATTTTTCCAAAGTTCTTTTTACTTTTATTCGCATAGTCCAAAGATCGATCAAAACTAAACCAACTAATTTATTTGCATAGATTAGTTATTTTCACTTTGTATGTGCGTTTGGCATCTCTCATTTCCTTGGTGCCGTTTCATCGTTCTAGTAGCGTAGCAATTGTCTTGTAAACTAATACTCAATATTAAATGTGGTTTACTGTTTATAAAATATAATTTCAAAGTCGAGCATAAATGAAAATAAGTTGCAAGAATTCCTTTTCTCATTTTTTCAACACTGTTGGCGTCCCGTCGGATCGCCAAACCATAATAGGTAGATAGTTTATTTATGAGTGCATCAGTTAATTTTCCTTTTCCACCAATTTTTGGTTGCTTCTTGCCATTCCGCAAACGAGTACCCATTCTTTTTTGCACATGCCCTATGCACTTGTTTTTTTTTTTTTTAAGGCGAGTTCTTCACCGTAGGGAGCAGTATCGAGCATGGCCTTAAACGTTTTGGAATCTCCGTCTCCAATGTAATTATAGTACTTGACTCCGAATTTTTGCTCAGACCTTTTGAACATATCGACTATGGAGTCAACTTCCATTTTCCCCGCAGATCCCTCGTGATTTTTGGAACAAAATTCTTCGTGCTCTTTGTGCCAATTCAAAAAATCTTCGGTATTCAATTCCTTTTTTTTATGAGCACACTCA
>JAPYYQ010002210.1:0-27940 GCA_030522585.1 Anagyrus pseudococci | reverse complement strand
GGCACTACCTGGTGAACCCGGGACAACATAGACCTCGCCAGGAAAATATATGTTTATAATATTATATTGCAAAAACAGGTTAATAACAAGAAAAAAAAGTGTGACGTCACTGCGGACGGCGGACGCCGGACAATCTGAGTTTTTAATATATGTAGAGACTAGCGATGAATCGGCGCTCGCTAACGCTCGCGCCGCTTGGTTTGGCTTCATGGTCTGCCGTTTTGGCATGATAAATATAAATGATTCGACAAAAATGGATTTAAAAATATATTGTGACTTATTAACTGAAAGGTACGGAACTATTCGATTTTTTTAATGGTAACTTCGATTTGTAGTTCAACGTGAAATAAAACGATAAAAATAATTAATAGAGAATACCAAATACTTTTGAAGTTGTGAGAAGAAAGTTAAAATAATAATAATTATGTTCAAGAGTGAGCAATACTGATGCACATAAGAATTGTACACATATTAGTTGTGCACAATAATTTGTGCCAAAAAATGAGTACACAAAATATTAATTGTTTTTTAATTATGAACACAAAATACTACGTGCAATAAATGTTTGTTCACACGTTTGATGTTGTGTATAAAATATTGTTGCACAAAAACTTTTTTCTGAAATTGTATAATGTGTATAATAGAATTATACACGAGAACTTTAGTTATTTAATTAGCATAATGTGCGCAAAACAATTGCGCACAATAATTGTTTTTTCTTTAAAAATTCTAATGTGCACCAAATAAATGTGCACGAAAATTTTTTCTTTTTATTAATTATCATGTGCGCAGTACATTTTTGCACATAAGCTGTGAAAAAACAATTTTATAATGTGCTCTAAATAATCGTACACAAAAACTTTTTAAAAAAAACGTTATGTGGACAAAATATTTGTACACAAAAGGCTTTTTCGAATTCATTTCCGCGCTGCGAGCATGAACTCCAAAAGTGCGAAGTTTGGAGCGCATGGGCTAGATATAGCGGTTTATATAATTATAGTGTTGGTCGATTGTACTTCGCTCGGTTTCTCTTTCAAGCAACAAAAATTATTCCTCCCAATAATTTATTGTAAAGTGAGCGTTGGAATGAGATGAGCCGCATTCCTTTCGGAGTTTTTGAAAATCGAACTCGGCGCCCAGATCGGAATGCGGCTTTGTTTACCTGCTAGCGATAATGACTTGGCTGGGCAGTTGAAAATCGGGAAGAGGTGGACCAGGACGGACGGAGCGCGAATGAGGGGAGAGACAACGGTGATAGGGAAGGGAAGGATCGGACCGGCGCACCTCCTCGAGTGCACGGCCCATCTTGGGTGGGTCATGGCCTCGCGACCTGAGTGCACGGGGAAGTTACGTCCCCTGGCGTCCCATATCTGGGCAGAGAGAGCCCGTACGGACAGGAAGGGTCAAATAAGGGCCACCACAGAGAGCTCCCTAGGACCGGTGGCCAGGGGAGTTACTTCTTCCGGGGCCTCAAATCCGGGCTGAGAAAGCCCATACGGACAGGGAGGGTCAAATAAGGGCCACTCCAAAGAGCCCCCTGGGACCGGCGGTCAGGGGAGATGCGGCGGGCGGCTAGTGCGCTGCCGAACAGACGGTTTGATCGCACTTTAAAGGGATAGTGGGGGTAGACGGCGTTGCTTAGATCGGTGGGCTTATCGGCGCTCCATCAGCCTCGCTCAAGCCTTCACACCGAGCAGATATCCTTGTTCTCACCATATCCTGGCCCTGGCCATTATTTGTAAAAATTGACAAATAAATTCAATAAACAAAATACAAAAAAACTTTAATTAATCTACCTTTGCTCCGAAGTCGTGAGTTCACGACAAATACGCATGAAAATATATAACAGGAATTGGATACAGGATTTACGCATGAAAATATAATACAGGTATAAATCGCGTAATGAAATTATTAAGCGATTACAGTTGCAGATAAGATAATAATTTTATAAAAACCGCAGTAATAAATATACAGTTTGAAATAATTTTATTTATTTATATAATAGAAAAATAAACGGACGTAGAGTTTGTATACATCTAACGTACATCTGTTATATATATATATATATATAAATATATACACTTTTTATTTATATATGTAAATGCGTAATATATTATAATGTTGACCTAAAAAATGAAAAGTAAATGAATATATAAATATTAAAAAAAAATTAAAAAATAAGTTATTCAATGATAATATGGAAATAAATTACCTTAACATAATTAAATCACCTAATTGACCAATGTTCGAAGTCATTGGATTCGCTGTCCGAGTCGTCTAAAATCCCTTGAAATAAGGCTTCACCAGTATCCTAATAAGCAAAAAGAAAAAGATTTGTTATTAGTTATTGTTAATTATGTTTAATAGCAATCTCTGGTAATAAAAATTTAAAAAGTTTACCGGTATATCGATCGGTAGGTCAATGAACTTTTGGTCCATTAGGTGTAGCGGGCAATAGGTATCGATCACCTGCCGACAACACGGGCATCTCTTGCATTGTAAGTTGAGAAGGCAAGTAATACATAACCTATGTTGGCAAGGTCTTAACTTTTTTATCCCATGCATCGTCTTGCAAACTGGACACCCTGAAATAAAACTGTGTAAGTATTCAGCATACTAAAATGAAAAATACTACTATAAAAATTAACAGTCTGGTATTAAAAAAAATACAATTAAAGACGAGAATTGATAATTAAAATTACATTTTAACTGATCTGTAAAATTCTCGTCAATACGTAAATTAAAAATATTTAATATATTAAACATCAGAATATGTTATGATAAACTATCCGAACACGTTCCCGTTATTAATTCTTAGTTTCACCCATTAAAAATTGATTTCGTATATTTTAGAGACATAAAAAATTGTAGAATTCATGTTACACAATGAAAGGACAATGTTTACGTTACATATATACATTGAAAAATTAATTTGTTTTTATTAAAATCAAAACTTGGAGATTCGAGAACCGTTATGCAAACCAATCTTTAAAGTTGTTATAAAAATAATAATAAATATTAAACCTATATCGTGAGTCAAATAATATAGATAATACCAATTTATACTTAATGATTACTATCAATGTAAAGAAATAATTAAAAAAAAGTAACTTTGAAAGTCTGTGCACTGTGTCATGCACATCATCTCGTGTGTTAGATAGTGTTTTAAGTTAAAAATATGAACTGTGAAACTTGTCGCTGTAGGCTTTTTCCCACCCCTCCCCCTTCTCTCGATCGCCAAACTTTCAAGACTAGAAAAACTTTGGAAATATTGGCTCAATCTGCGCGTTTAGTGAGCTTTTTCTCGGTTCAGCCCTTCATCTGTGTCCCTGCTTGATGCTCGAAGAATGACCGGCTATACAGCTCTATGCGAATTATATCGTCTAGGATGTGCGGCTTGATTATATAACGCAGGGAGGTGAGAGGAGAAGTATTCCGAGAATCAAATAATGTAGATAATACCAATTTAATGTTTAATAATTAGTATCAATGTAAATAAATAATAAAAAAACTAACTTTGAAAGTCGGTGCACCGTGTCATGCATTTCCTCTCGTGAGTTAGATAATACATATTTTAGTAATGAAGCTAAAGATATCAACTAACTTTGAAAGTCAGTGCACTGTGTCATGCACATCTTCTCGTGTGTTAGTGATTAAGTTAAAAATATTAACTAACTTTGAAATTCGGTGCACCGTGTCATGCATTTCCTCTCGTGAGTTAGATAATACATATTTTAGTGGTTAAGCTAAAGATATCAACTAACTTTGAAACTCAGTGCACTGTGTCATGCACTTCCTCTCGTGAGTTAGATAATATAGCTTTTTTTAACGAGTGAACTGTCTTACACTTTTATTTCTTTCATAAGTAAAATACTTTTATCGAAAAATATGTATGAAATAATTATTAATTTTGTATACGTAAATTATGTCCAGTACATAATGTACTATTATATAAAAATATTATAAATTATTGAACAAGAAAATTTATTTATATTTTATATGAATAAAACGACTGAATAAGACATTTTTGCAATGCAAATAAGGAATATATGAGTTAAGTCAATAGAAACAAGGAAATAAAGGATTTTCTGTGGAAAATACACTATTTTGATTCCTCCAAAAAATAAATTATCGCTCTAAATTGTAATGTTCATTATCGAAAGTTAACCTACTTTTTTTCAATAATTTTATTTATATCATTAAACTTCAATCACAGCGCCTCTAAAGCTTACCATGAAGAAGTATGTGCTGTAAAACAAATAAACAAACCCAATCCAATACCTTACGGAATGTCCACTTATCATAGATCACAGCGCCTCAAAAGCATACTACGATGCCATTTTAACCCGTGGAATTTAAATTCAGAAATGTAATATATAGTATTGTCTCGTGATTTTTTATCTTACTATAATAAATAGAGGTTTTATTTAATTTTCAATAGATTAACTTCCTCAAAAATTTATAAACATAACTAGCGAACAGATTGTTAATTTTTATAGAATAACTTCTTTTTGTAAATAATAATAATAGAAATATAAAAACAAAACGTTTCAAATTTTATTTTACTTTTAACGAATTCTAAGTTAAAACTAATATTAATGTATAATATGCTGAATACTCACAGTGTAATAATATTATTTACATACATGCGTTTTTATAAATACTTTCGATGTGTTACTGCTTTATTAGTGCATTATTACTACATTTTGGTTTACACTTTTATTATGTATGCAAAAACTAAATTTATGAAACTACAGTAATTATAATGATAATTAAAATTATAATTTAAATAACTATTTTCATTTTCAAAATTAGAAAGTATTTATAAAAACTATATATGTGAAAAATATTATTACTTTTTGTCCTCCACGCTTTCTTTTTTTTTCCTGCTATCTGTCACATTTCTGTCCGGAACTTTCTGGCCAACATTAGATTGGTCTATTTCTATCATTCTTTCGTTACCTGTATCAAAAATGTACATAAAAAGATTATACGTATAAATATTACCTGCACGTAAAAATATTGTAAGTATATTATTACCTTGAACGTTTTCACCGTTGTCATTCTGTATTAGAACATTATCCGCACTGTCAACCGAAGTCAGTAGAGTAGGAGGTGCAGCACTATGAACCTGGTTATTTTCATTTTCATCAGATTCAATAGAATCTGGATAAGCTACAACATAATGGATGTGTTAAAATAACGCTTGAGGATTGAAAATTTATCTAAACTTTTAGAAAATTAATTATATAATTTTTTTTATTAAATACACTCTTATCATCGGGGTGCAGAAAAGATTTGCGATATTTAAATACTATGTAGCATTTAATTTTCATTTGTTGGTATTTGGAGGCGACAATTCGACTCCGCATCACCAAGGGCAGAACGTTTTTTTTTATTTTTCTTTTAATTTGTTTCTCGTTATAAATATTCATACTCCGAATGTAATAATTAAAATTTTCTAAAAATTATTGTTAGTAACAAGCTGAAGGGAGGTGCGGGCGACGATATAAGGGGGGTGGGCAGAAAGGGGCGTAAATTTTTTAAGATTCCAGTACAAAGGAAATATGCGAAAAGCTCTTCGGGCGTCTCCATGTATGCGTGACCCAGGATTGCTGAGCTGTAGCCTCATGACTGGGTGTGCGCGGGAGGGGGAAGAGTAGATCCCCTCGTGACCTCGTAGTGTGTAGGAGCCCTATAGGGCTGTGCTAGTGAATAGAGTATATTGAATAAACAGTACATCGAGTAATAATCTTTATAGCGGTCCGAACAATCAAGAGTCGGAAAGTCATGCAGCGGACTTATTCCGGGCAAAGGGCCCGTACTGACAGGGAGGGCCGAATAAGGGCCATCACAGAGAGCTCCCTGGGACCGGCTGCCAGGGGAGTTATTTCTCTGAGGCCTCAAATCCGGGCGAAAGCCCGTACGGACAGGGAGGGTCGACTAAAGGCCACACCAGAGAGCTCCCTGGGACCAGTGGTCAGGGGAGGTGCGGGGGGCGGCTGATTACGTTACCGAACGAACAAGTTGAGAGAGTACGGGTATACAACGTGGCTTAGATCGGGGGCTTATCAGTACTCCATCAGTCTCGCTCGAGCCCTCACACCGAGCGCGTATCCGGGATCTCGCCATCCCCTGGCGCTTACAACTTTGTAAAATTAAATAAAACTTGAATAAAATAATTAAAATAACATAAACACAAAACTTTATTGAATACCACTTTTTCTCCGAAGTCGTGAGTTCACGACAATGGTGCCGAAACCCGGGATACGAGATCGGAATTCGGAGTAAAGGGTCGGTATGCCGCCAAAGAAGAAGGCAGCCGCTGCGGCGGGAAGCTCGAAAAAGAAGCCTGAAAATCCAACACCGCAAGCAAGCGAGGATGCACCCGCCCTGGGAACGAGTGGTCTGAGAACACGCGAGTTGCATCAAAGCGGGCTGATGCCGCGAAGGAGATCAGAGCCAGACCCAAGATACCGGGTTATGGCGAACAGAATACATCTACCGCCAGTCAAAGAAGAAGAAGAAGAAGACAGAGCCAGACCCGTCATCGTACACGATGAACGGCTGCCGGCTGGAACGATTCAGTTACCCCCTGCACGTGGGCGAGGGGGCCAGTCCCCACGCCCGCAAGCTCAACAGACGTCTACACCTATACGATAATCGTGCCGGGAGGCCTTGGCCGACCACCCGGGAGAAGACCCAGGTCAGTAGGCCCCCTTGAGGTCGGTGGACACGACGCCTCCCAGAGCTGAGGATCTGCACGTACCCAGAAGTCCAGCACAGACGCAGACTGACAACCCGGAGATGTACCGCCACCCAGACGAGGAAGGACCAAGGAGAAGGAGGTCGGGAAGGTGCCCAGCGCTCGGAGGAGCCATTCGCCGCGGTCCTGGGCATTATCGACTAGCAGCCACGGGAGCCTTGCCGCACGAGACCATCGCCGATCTCAGGGACGGGTAAAGGAAAACTCCGTAAGCGAAAATTACTCCGCGATAAACCGAGCGAGCGAACATCCGTTTGAGCGATTCGCGTTCGCTCTAGAGACTACGCTTTGTAAAATACGAGACAGCGCGTGTTCTAGCGAGGATAGTGTACGACTAGCTCCCAAGCTCACGGGAGCGAAGCGACTGCCAACCTTCGACGGGGACCCTATCGATTAAGTCCATTTCAAGGAGTCGTTCGATTGATCCACGGAGCTTTGTAACTACAGTGAGTCTGAAAACGTTAACCGCCTACATGACGCGCTAAAAGGCAAAGCGCGAGACGCCGTCAGCACGTTGCTCGCCACAGGGCGAAACACGCACGCTAGAGATACTGTTTGGAGACAAGAAAACCATAACCCGGAAAGTTATTAGAGACCTGCAAAGCCTTCCGCTCGTAGAATCTCGGGAACTTACGCTAATACAATTCGCGACGCGAGTGAAGGGTACAGTCGAAGCGCTGGAATCCTTCAAGCTAAAAACTTATTTGAACGACCCGGATTTGATTTCCTCTCTCCTAGAAAAATTGCTGAGCGCTCTGTGCTATCAATATAGCCGATATGTTAACGAGAACGCATCAGGAAAGGACGAATTCGATATGATCGCGTATTTCCTATATAAAGAGGCCGAAATGGCAGTAGCGGCGGGAATATGCGATCCGGTTACGAGCGACAAAGGCAAGGGCAAACGAGGCGGGGATAAAGAACACAAGCGTAGACCAGAGAGGGATTACGGACGTGCCAGTAGTAGGGAGAGAGGAAGAGAAAAAGGTAAAGGGTGGGCAACCTACATGGCGGAACGAGACAACGAGTTAGAGCCAAAGACAGGATTTAGTAAACAAAACTTCGAATATTGCGATCTCGAGACGCACACTATAAGGACATGTCCGCGATTCGCCGGTTTAGCAGTAGAGCATAGGTGGGGCATAGTACGCCGGTACAAGCTGTGCTACAACTGCTTGGAAGCCGGTCATATCAGAGAGGCTTGTAAGAGGGCTCCTTCTTGCCCGATATGCAAGCTCACTCGTGACAAATTACTACACAAATCGGAGCGTCGTATTCGAAACGAGCGTAGAGTAGCGTCGAACAGTATTGGAGCCGCCGACGAACACGGATCGAGCGCGGAGACGCCCGAAAATCAGAGTTGACTAGCTAGACCGCGGGCGTCCCTTAAAATAGTGCCTTTGAGATTAGTAGGCCCAAATGGCACATATTTAACGTATGCGTTACTCGACGAGGGGTCTACGGTAACAATAATAGAGAAGAGCACATCGCGCAAGGTAGGAATCCGCGGGAATAAAATAGAGATACGCTTGACGAGCGTACGTGAGAGGGAGGCGAAAGTCTTGGGCTGGGAGGAAGTAACCTTGCAGATAAGAGCAGAGGGTACCTGCTTTACGTTGACGCGCGCGATGGAAAACTTAAACCTGCCAATACAATCGGTACCAGATGGGCTCGTACGCTGCGTGCTCGAAAAGGCTGACATGCACATTTTTCCTTTGAAAAACTCTAAGGCAGAAATATTAATAGAGCAAGACAATTGGGAGTTAATTGTGGGGCTAGAAATACGGAGATTAGGTTCGACGGGGCTCGCGGTAACTCGTTCGTTGTTGGGATGGGCTATTCACGGAATGCACAGAGGGGAAATAAAAAGGGATTCGCTACAGGCCTGCGTGACGGCGGCAGAGAATCTAGAACCAGATGCGACGCGGTTGGAGGACGAGAGAATGGATGATTTAAAGCACCGATACTTCCAAATGGAAATCCTAGGGGTTGAACCGCGTATTAGAAAGCCTAAGTTCACGCGCGCGCAAACGATCGTCGAACCCACGACGAGAAAGACGGGCCGCCACTGGGAAACGGGGCTCCTCTAGAAAGATGACGAAAGGGAAAGCGGGAACGGACATAGCACGGCGTGGAAAAGACTTCGACTGTTAGAAAATAGGCTGGGCAAACATCCTGAGTATGCGAAATCATACTATACGGAGATGAGAAAGTTTATCGTAGAAGGATACGCGGAGAAATGCGTTGGGAGAACCTCGAATGCGCGTTCTTGCCGCACTTTGGCGTACAAAGTGCTATCAAGCCCGGAAAATGGCGCCTTGTATTTGACGCCGTGGCAAAGCCACGAGGAGTTAGCTTAAATAGTCAGCTAGAAACGGGGCCAGATCTCCTCCTACCATTACCAGGGATACTCGGTCGATTCAGATAAGACGCGGTCGCCTTAATGGCTGACTTGAAAGACATTTACTTGAAGGTGAAAGTACGGGAGGAGGACCGAGATGCTCAGAAGTTTTTATGGCGCGGAGAAGATAGGCACGGATCGCCCGAGACGTACCGAATGGCATCGTTGATTTTTGGGGCAAAATCGTCACCATGTACCGCAATTTATGTGAAAAATCGAAACGCGAAAGAATTTGCGGTTTCCAAGCCAGACTCGGCAAAGTTACTTAAAATTATCAGAGATTATCAATAAAAGATCTAAGTTTGAAGTCCACGGTTGGACTAGTAATGAGGCGGACTCCTTAAATCAATTAGCGTGGGCGGAAAAAACGAAGGGACGGGGCGGAAAGCGCCTCTGCGACCAGGGGAGAGAAAAGGTCTTGGACCTTGTCTGGGACACCGACGCGGACAAACTATACTTTAACGTAGGGCAGTCGAAATTGGCGCCGGCGCTACTGAGGGAGGAGAGAAAGCCAAACGTGAATTATTGAGTGTTATAATGTCGGTGTTTGACCCTCTCGGGCTCATCGCGCCGTTCACCGCCGTGTCAAAACGGCTGATGCAAGACGCGTGGGTAAGTGGAGTTTTGTGGGATGAGGAGTTACGTGATAAAGAAAATAAGTCGTGGAAAAAGTGGCGAGACTGCCTTACCTGGGTGGGGAATTTAAGAATTCTGCGATGCCTGTCCCCGAAAACGACGCACTACGACCGCGTACAGCTACACGTATTCTGCGATGCCAGCCTTAAAGCGTACGCGTCCGTAGCCTATCTGCGATTCGAGTCAAATAATTTACAGGCACACGTGTCTATCTTGATGGCTAAGGCCCGCGTCTCACGTTTAAAGCCCGTGACGATACCTAGATTAGAGCTCCAAGCGGCCTTGCTCGCAGCCCGGATGACACGCTTTATTAAAGAAGAATTAGAGACCGAGATAGAGAGCCAACATTTATGGAGCGACTCTAGAACCGTTTTGAGGTAGATAAGTTCCGACCCGCGTACGCGCCACATATTCGTTGCGAACAGGCTCGGGGAAATAAGAGAGCTGACGAGCAATAAAGAATGGCGATGAGTCCCCTCCGGGCTCAATCCCGCCGACGAGACTACGCGCTGGGAGAATAGCCAGTGTCCGGGACAGCGAGGATGGTTAACAGGGTTGAACTTTTTACGAGGCCCGGAGAGCTCGTGACCGGTAGAGCCGAATTTGTCAGAAGAGGCGAAAGGAGATATAGGGAGACTCGAAACGCGAACTGAACGGGTCAACTTCGTGATCGGGGCATGCGAGAGTCCGACGGTAGGGAAGTTTTTAGGTTGGGAAGGGCTGCTTGCGGTAGCGCAACGCGTGAGGGCCATGGCAGAGCGTTTGCGAGGTCGGGCACAAGAAAGCAGCGCAATAGAATCGATCGATAAAGCTGAAAACTTCTGGTATAGAACCGCGCAAAGGGAAGCTTTCGCCGCCGAGATAGCCGAATTAGAGCAACGAAGGAAAATCCCGCGAGATAGCCGAATCGTTCACTTAGCGCCACTGCTCGACATAAACGGAATCCTAAGCTCAGAGGGCCGCGTAAGGCGGGTTGAAGGCGCGCCCTTCGTAGGTAGGCCGATCGTGCTAGACGCGAAACATTTTGTTGCGAGAAGTTTAATCTATCACTATCACCGCCGTTATCAGCACGCGAACATATACACCGTTCTAAACGAGCTCAACCAACAATTTACAATTGTAGGGCTGAGGAACGCGCTACGCACACTGATGAGCATATACCTTATATTTCGTTTGCGTCGCGGAAAACCGCTCGAACCAAGAATGGCTGCGCTACCAGCCGGTCGATTGGCCTATGCGCAAAGGCCCTTTTCTCAATGCGGCGTAGATTACTTTGGGCCCATGCGGGTGAGGATCGGTCGTCGACGGGAAAAAAGATGGGGGGGTGCTCTTCACTTGTCTCCGACGCGCGCAGTGCATTTAGAACTCGCGGCGAGCTTGACGACCAGCTCAGCCATTATGGCATTGCAGCGTCTAGCGGCTCGAAGAGGGACCCCGAACACCATCTATAGTGACAATGGCACTAATTTTAAAGGTGCGAACGATGAGATCGAGCGAGCCGTCGCCGGCATGGACCCGAAGACTTGCGAAAAGTACGCTCACGAAAATAAAGTGAGATGGGTATTCAACCCCCCCCCCCGGCGCACCTCACATGGGGGGAGCGACAGCGTTAAGCGGTATTTTACGCGACCAAGCCCCAACTGAGGAAGCATTACACACACTGCTTACCGAAATCGAACATACCGTCAACTCCCGACCTTTAACTTTTGTCTCGACGGACCCGAGGGATGAGGAGGCGTTAACGCCAAACCATTTCCTCATAGGCGCCTCGTCCGGGGAGGTGCGGCTCGGCACGTACGACATTGAACGCGTAGACCTAAGAAAACAATGGAGAGTTGCTCAGACGCTGGCAGAGGCATTTTGGAAACGGTGGCTCCGCGAATATTTACCCGGGTTACGAACGCGCGAAAAGTGGAGAGATTTGGGGGAAAAGCTCGAGCTAGGCGATCTCGTCATGATTATGGAAAACCAGAACCCCTGAAACTGCTGGAAATGCGGCAGATTAGTCGAGGTGTATCCGGCGAAAGACGAAAAAATTCGTGTCGCGAAAGTAAAAACCCCTCACGGGGAATATGTTAGGCCAACGCGAAAACTAATTTTATTAAATCCTTGAAATTGTTTCTTTTTTTTCTTTCACTTGTTAAGCTACATTTTTTCTTGTTACAGTTCAAATTCGTTCAGTTTTCTTTATGTATTATTGTTATTGTTATTCTAAGTTGTACAAAATCCGATTTGTACGAGGGGGGAGAGTGTTCCTCCGCGACCCGAGCGCACGGAGGAGCTACGTCCCCTGGCGACTTATTCCGGGCAAAGGGCCCGTATGGACAGGGAGGGCCGAATAAGGACCATCACAGAGAGCTCCCTGGGACCGGCAGCCAGGGGAGTTACTTCTCCGGGGCCTCAAATCCGGGCGAAAGCCCGTACGGACAAAAAGGGTCGACTAAGGGCCACACCAGAGAGCTCCCTGGGACCAGCGGTTCGGGGAGGTGCGGCGGGCGGCTGATTACGTTACCGAACGAACAAGTTGAGAGAGTAGGGATATACAACGTGGCTTAGATCGGGGGCTTATCAGTGCTCCATCAGCCTCGCTCGAGCCCTCACACCGAGCGAGTATCCGGGATCTCGCCCCTGGCGCTTACAACTTTGTAAAATTAAATAAAACTTGAGTAAAATAATTAAAATAACATAAACACAAAACTTTATTGAACACCGCCTTTCCACCAAAGTCGTGAGTTCACGACAGTAGCCTTAGATACACTGATAAGAGAGTATTTTGCGATAGATACGCTAAGGAATGATTCGTGCTTTAACAAACCTCAATGTTTACGCGTATTGTCAATCCCATAAAACACAACGCGGCGAGTTGGTCAGCAGTGGGAAACAAGGCTCTTAGGGAGTAAGAAGGTAGCATCAATAGAAACGGTTTTTTTACGATAAGAAAGTGACTCGATTTGTTCGAAAGACGACTTGACAAGGAGCCAGTATCGCGCGCCTATTCTACACCGAAATGGGTAGATATATTAATCTATGTTACGCAATAAAATGCGTGGAAAAGGATACGCACGCGTGAATGGTACTTTCCGCACTTTCGCGTGCAAGCCCGACAAATTGCGCCTCGTTTTTGACGTAGCGACAAAAGCAGGAGGCGTTAGTTTAAATGACCAATTTGAAGCAGGCCCGCACTTATTAAAGCTCCTTCCAGGAGTGATAATTAGATTTAAAATAAACGCGATAGAATTTAAAGCTGATCTAAAGTACATGTTTTCGCGTGTTAAAGTGTAAGAAGGATCGCGACGTCAAACGCTTTTTATGGCGAAGAGAAAGAAGAGACAAATCACCGGAGGTCTCCCGCATATCCTCCTTAAATTTTGGTGCGAAATCGGCGCCTTGTAATACGATATACGTGAAAAATGAAAGCGAAGAATCGGTAAAAGCTTTAAAACCCCAATCTGTAGATATAATAATTAATAATTGTTACATGGACAATCTATTGGCTAGCACGGAGTCAGCGTCGAAAATGCGCCAAATAGTACGCAACATCACGCTCATTTACAGAGCGACGGGTTTAGAAACACACGGTTGAGCGAGCAACAGTCCGAAAATTTTTTATCAATTAAAAGGGATAGATACGGGCAAAAGTTCAGGCGAGGCGTGCCTATGCGACAACGGAAAAGAAAAAGTGCTAGGTTCTTCTGGGACTTAAAAACGGACGAACTTTACTTTAATATGTCGCTATCTAAAGTGCCAGCCGCGATACTAAACGATGACGTAAAACCGAACAAGCGAGAACTGCTGAGAATAGTTATGTCGATTTTTTATTCATTGGGGCTAGTTGCGCCACTTATAACCGCGTCGAAGGTTTTGATGGAGGGCGTCTGGCATAGCGGAGTAGGGTGGGACGAGTCCCTTCGCGACAATGAAGGAAGAGCATAAATAAGTTGGCGCGGTAGCCTGGGTGGGCTGAGGACGTTGAGAATTCCTCAAAGCCTGTCCCCGTTGGGCATAAAAGCTTCAAGTATTCAACTACACGTTTTTTGCGACGCAAGCGTTAGGGCGTATGCAGCAGTAGTTTACTTGTGGTGCGAGCTTTCGAGGTCTCAGGCTCACGTTTCTCTTGTAATGGCAAAAACGCGCATTTCTCCTAATTAGAGCTACAAGTAGTCCTTCTCGCAGCTCGGTTAGCAACGTACGTTTGCGACGAAATAAAGTAAAGCTAGACCGTAAGTATTTTTGGAGCGACTCAAGCACAGTAATTAGATGGATCAAATTTGAGCCGCGTACTTACCACGCGTTCATTGCAAATATATTGGGGGAAATCTTGGAGTTCACGAACAGCTCCGAATGACGATGGCTACCTTCGCGATTAAATCCGATCGATGACGCGACTAGATGAGGAGGGGTGAGACATTATTTGAAAAGTGAGCAGAAGTGGGTTTCAGCATTTTTGCGTGACGCGGAAAATACGTGGCCAGGTAAGCTCGAATTGTCAATAAACGCACAAAAAATAATGAGTTCGGACTGCGTTAAGAACACATATATCTCGCGATGATTGAATTGAAAAATTCAACGATAGAAAAGCTTTTACAACTAGACGAGTAAGAGCGGCAGTAAATTGTTAGTTAGGAAAGCCTCGCGAGTTTATTACAGAGGAAACCGTCGAAGGAGCTGAATATTTTTCATCTAGGCTTATGCAACGAGAAAGCTTCGCGACGGAGATAAAGTCTTAAAGGGGAATGCAATACAAACAATACATAAAAACAACAAATTGATAAAATTAAAATTGTTCATCGATAAACGGGGCTTTTTGCGTGTGGAAAGTCGAGTCACGGGAGTCAAGGGCGCGGAATTTGTTTCAACTTATTATCTTTCACGCAAAACATTTTGCGACATGTAAGAAACTGCTTTTAAAAAGGTTATCTAGTTGTGTAAAGGAAATTTTCGGAGCAACGAGGCGCTAGCGCGGCGCCGACACCGAAATTCCTATAAAAGGTAAAGCTTTATTTACCTCTTACGAAAGGTCTTAATATTAAACGAAATAAAAATTTAAAAAATATATTCTTTGTAAAAACGCGAGTAGTGAATGAACGGGAGGTAGATTCGAGAGTGGAATATTGCGCGGATGTGACTGTGAGCTGCCTATGTGTCTCCTAGGAAGGCATGGCCGCGTGGCTAGAGTGCACAGGTAGGCTTGCCTACCTAAGGCTTCGTATTCCTCGTATAACCGGCGATAAGCGCGGCCCATTATCAGCGCTTGAGGAGACTTTGTATTTTTCTCATTGAAAATAAAATAAAATTTTAAAAATACTTTGTCAAATACAAGATTATTTATTTAAAACTCGACACTTACCATGAAGCAAATGTAGAAATGGGTGAGCATTTGTTGCTGGATGTACACCGACTTCAATATTTATATCTGAATGCTCTGATAAGGAGTCTCGTAAAGTGTTATCCCAGTGACCGTCTGAGATGGCATTATCCTCTGCCTGATCTCCTTCTAGGATGGCATTTTCCTCTGTCTGCTCTCCTCCTTCAGGGATAGCATTCTCCTCTCTCTGATCTTCTTCTCGTATGATATTCTCCTCTATCTGATCTTCTTCTGCGGTGGCATTGTCTTCTCTCTGGTCTTCTTCTTCTTCTTCTTCTACCCTTTGCACATCATTGGGGATGTCATTTCCTTCCAAATGATTGCCATGATCATCAACTCTGTTAATTAAAAAATTGTAATTCATTAAAATTAATAGATAAAAAGTTGAATAAATAATTTAGTGTGACAAAAAAACTATTATGATATTTAAATGTTTTACTCATTGCGTTTAAATGTAAGTAGTTTACTGGCGGTGTAAATTAATTAAGTCCGGTTTGTCCTTGATAGGACCAACCGAATTTTTTTCTATTATTTATCGTAATTTTTTTTTCTAATTTAATGCACAAAAAGTTATTCGTAAGCGACAAGCTGCTACCGAAAAAAATTGTTTTTCATTGTCACCTGTTGTTTTGCCGAATACGAGGTCTTCCTCTTCTTCGTGCAACAAAATCTGCTGGGCCAGGAACGATGACACGTCGACCTCTTGGTCGACCTCTTGGCGCATCTGGTGGATTTATTGGTTGATTTTGCGGACGTCGTCTGCGTGCAGGGGGGGCTCCTCGTCAGCTGGCATTATTTCTTCATCCCGAACTAAATTTAGTAAAATTATGTAACTTTCGGTATATTCTAACATTGCATATAATTTTTATAAACTAAAATAATTAAATCTTTACCTACGTGCCGCCTTCTTCTTTGAAAAATCGTTATTTCGTTCTCAAAGGCATTGCCTAAAAAGATAATCATGTAATCAGAAAAATGAATAAAAAGAATTACTGTTAGCATAGCATACAATAAGATTAAAAAAAATATGCCATGCAAGTAACAAAAAAGTAAAAAAGTAAGCGAAGATGGCTACGAAAGGTAATATAGAGAAAAATAGAATAAATATGTTCATTAATAACAAATTTACCAGGTCCTGCATCAGCTTCCATACTGCCCAAAATAAATTCACCGTTGTCCAAAATTTCGTCTGCTTCATTTTCAATGTCATCATCTTCGTCGTCGTCGTCGTCTTCTAAAGTAAGGCGTTCTAAATGATTAATTTCCCTCCTTTTCCTTTCATTGAATTGATATACTAAATAAATAATAGTTATTAAAGATTTGTACAAAATTTGTAAAGTGTTTTTAAATATATTAATTAATTTACTCACGCCGATCAAAGAAATATGCATTTTCTCTTGCAATTAACGTAAGATATTCCACCGTGTTATAACTGAAAAAATTACACTTTAATTAAAATCATTAATATGAAAATAACACTTTAACAAAATATATAGGAACATACACTCCGGTGGCAAAATCATCCTCGTATTCTTTTATCTGCAGATCAGTTTTTCGTAGTTCCTCTGGTCGGTGATATTTGGTGGGTTTTCGGCCTACTTCCACATCTTTATAATTTAAAAGTATGTCCTTACTTAGTTTGGAGATGCCGTCTGGAATAAATGAATGAATAAATTTTTGACTTTCTTTTGAATTTATTCGTGCATTTTGACGATCAAAGCAAACATATTATAAAGTGACATTTAATTTTTTTCAAATCGGTTATTAACACGATTTGTAATTATGTTTGCCTTAATCCTCAATTTTAAGATAAACAGCTGATTTAATAAAGTACCTAAAAACTTCCAAATACCAGGGTGAGCTCCCAGTTTTCGCACAGCCACCATGTGAAATTGTTCACACGTATTGTTTGTGCGTACTGGTTTCTGGTAGACAGAAACAACATCTTTCAGCGGTCCCTAAAAATTTTGAAGATAAATACAGAAAGTTTGCAGCCTTTCTCTTCCATGCTCTTCCCGCCTCCAAATCGCGTCGCTCAATGATCTGATATGCTGGATACCTTCATCCATTTTTTCGCTAGGCAAATAAGCTAAAGCATATGCTTTTTCCAATATGTAGCGAAAATTTACTGGTATATTCAATTTAGCCCATTTTCGTGAAAGTGCCTAAAATAAAGTAAACAAGAAAAATTGTAGATTAATTATGACACTGTAAGGGTCATGTAAAACATTAATTTAATATAAAGTAAAAAAAAACAGTACAATATAAATGGAAAATTCAATAATTCTTATTAAACAACCCATCTAATCTAAAATTTGATACAGAAAAGTTATTTTACAAATTATGAAAATAATAAAATATAGGGTTAGATCATAACGTGATTTATATGCATGCCAAAAGAAAGTCGATAGTTTAAAAAAATGTTATAAAATTTTTTCTAGACTTATCATTTTTTAAATAAAAGATAAACAGAATTTTTTTTTAAATATCTTTAAAAATATTAATTACTTTTAATTTTCAAAAATTACGTTAAATAAAAATGTAAAAAGTAAATTTTTATAATAAATGGTTTTATTATTGTGGTTACTCACTTGCTTAAAATGAAATAAACACCCGAATATCCTTGTTTCTGGTGGAAAATTTTGTCGAGCACTGGACAACTGAGCTCGTTCAAAATCGCTTGTGACCGTCTTAACATTTTCTTGAAGTTCAGGAATCAGTTCAAATAATTTGACCCAAATTGCATCGTACATTTGTTTTGTTTTTGAACTTGTGATGGCGAATATAGCTGGAAAGCCCTAAAATATACATAAAGATAAAGATAGTTGACTTAAATTTCTCTTCAATTTTAATTCGTTTTTACGTATAATATTCTATAATTGCTACACTTCATTTATTAACTCCTAAATCTTTCATTAATGAAACTTGAATTATTTTATCAAATTAAAAAACAACAGGTCATGGCTTCACTTTAAATAAGCTTTAACCATCGCGAAGACTAATTTCAGAAAAAAATCTGCCAAGTTTAGAATCGGGAAAAGTAAGCATTTCGCGCTTGGCATCAAAGTTCAAAAACACGTAAAAGTGAATCGCTATCTCGACTGTCTCGATTTAATCTAAAGCGTCGAAACAAATTGCTAAACTCAGTAAAATTTGTATATGACAGGTTCGTAGAAAATCTGCTAAAATGTTAATTGTGCATAGTCGATCATGTAAACAACTATTGTATACATAAATGCACCTATCTTGATTCTTATGCATTATGTAAGATTCTGAATAAATAGTACTTACATATCGCATTTTCCGGAAGTGTATCATGAAAATTTGGGCGGATTTGGGCTTAATTGGTCTAATCTAAAGAAAAATATAAATAATTAGTAAAGAAAGGTTTTTTGTAATAAAGCAAATGATAAAGTAGATATAAAAGAAAGAAGCATTTTGAAAAATTAAATAAATAAATGATTAATTTATAAAGTATAATATAATAATATGTAGATATAGTATATTTAAATTTTCAAGTACCTTAAACGTTCCACCGCAATAAAGCTGTGTGCAATTTTGCAATGGGAACATCATTGCGTCATCAATGAATAATAACGCTGTGGAACCATCAGCGCCAGTAACTTGGCCCTTATATAGATGAGCCATCGGTGGATACTCCTCCAGCATATCAGCTAGTTCATTTAAAGATGCAGGTGTTGGGGGAATATGTTTTCTCCTTGCTGCGAGCATTTTCGGCTTATATTGATAATAGTTAAGCTCTTGGCGAAGATCTTCGTATCTGTTAAAATTTATATTATATTAATAAAAAATTTAAACTTTTAAAATAAAAAAGGAATTGAAGAAAATTAAATGTTTCTCACTTTTCTTTTCGTTTGACAAAATCATATATAGACTTTAAGTCATCAAACGTACTAGTTGATAGAACGAGCAATTCATTCAAGAATTCTGTTCTTAGCATGAATAATATGTCTGCGTCATGATTATGATTATTAACAACAACGTGTTGTTTATCCAACAAATTATTCATGTGGTCGAAATAAATCACTGCCCGACATGCATGTTTGTTGCGTTGAGAGCAACGCAAAATTGTTGCACTTGATCTTTTGTCCACGTAATAAGTATAGCCGTCCTGGTAATATTTAACGCAATCATCTTTACCACAGTTGATGCGTTGCATTTTCACCTAAGACAGTTATTAAAAATGTTAGCTAATGAATTTTGTAGGCAAATATAATGAGAAAACGTCTTAGAGAAATATGTAAATAAACACGATGCAATAAGAAATTAAATGTAGAATTTAAAGTAACTAAAAACCAATTTGCACAATTTTAAAAGTAATTTGAACCACGAATAGTTCTTAAAAGATCATTTTCGTTTCATTTCATTATATAAAAAATGATAAGCGATAGTAAAAACCATTATAGTAGATGTAGGTAACATTAATAACACAAAAAATAGAGATCAAGTTTTTTTAACTTTTTTGGAACAGTATTAAAAAATAAATCGTCTTTTAAGCGTTAAATAAATACGGAAGGTACACATTGCTCCACAAAAATAAAATAAATTTATAAAAAATTCATGTATTGATTTTAAAACATAGGAAGAAATTAATAAATGTATCAAATTCCATTTATATCCATGTTTGAAAATATAAAATCATTTAATGTTATAGATATAAATTCATAATATTGTTAAAAAAATTAATTTTTGCAATTAATTTAAGTTATGACAATTAAAAAAATGTCTTGACGCTGCTAAGCTAAATTTCCTTTTTATGAATAATTATGCATTGCAATACAGCAATAATCTCACACGCCACTTAAATAATCAATTATCATGATAATCGTTATAACAATCAACGAAGACGTGTACAAAGTTTTCACAAATGGTACGATAGGGCATCGTAAGGGCTAAACGTTCATTTCTACTAACGACAATGCCACGCATTTACAATTTACGAACACACTAAGTGTTACAGTTGCATATTAGGTCTCTTAAAACTCTTCTTTTAACATTGTTTCCACTCGTTCCTTTAGCAGTGAATTAAAACAAAAAAAAAGATATCCGGTGCAACGAGAAGCCGGCCTCTATCGGTCTCACTATCCCGCAAAAATGCTAGACTTCTCAAGCTTGATAAAAACAAATTGATGTCTCGCCTTGTCGTGACTACGTTGGGAAGTACTGCATCGATATGAAATGCACTCGTTAATGTAAATCAATCACCTCGCGATAAATAAATCACTCAATTCTGCGGCGCGACCGTTGTACCTGCAATTTGGCAAAATACTCGTACGCACTAGCGAGAAATTGACGCCGCAGCAACTGATAGTAACTTACAAAACAGACACGCGCACCGACTCTCCAGCGCTCGCCTCTCTCGCTACTACCCCACAGATGACTCTTGGAAAAAGAGAGTTAAATAATACGAAATAACTGTTTCTTGATTCAAGTTAGACGTGACAAAAGTATAATGAAAATTAGAACACAATAAGAAAGTTATCATAGAATTTGAACAATATAATTATCTGTCATTGTAATATCCATAACAAAGAATATACATTAAAAATTTAAACACTAATCTTGATAAAAATTGTAATTATAATAAAAAACCGAAACGTTTAATAAGTACGTAAGATTTTTTCGCGTTAATGCAAACATGGTGCAACGAGAAGCCGACCTCTATCAATCTCACTACCCCGCGAGAATGCTCAACTTCTCACGCTTGGGAAACCGATGATTGACGGCTTACCTTGTCGCGACTGCAATGAGAAAACTACGCTCATACAAAACGCACTCGGCAGTATAAATTAAAACATCGCGATCAATGCAACACGTAAAAGTCTGCGGCTCGACCATCGTTTCTGCACATTCGGTGTAATGCTCCTCCGCACTGGTGATAGCTTGACGGCGCGCCAACTCACAGTAACCGACAGAACATAGAGCAAGCGCTGGCTCTCCGACGCACGCTTATCTTTCGAGAACAACAAGCCCTCCAACTGGAATGGAATAACTCGCAATCAATGCAACACGTAAAAGTCCGCGGCACGACCGTCGATTCCGCAGGCTTAGCCGAATGCTTCTATGATAAAGCAAGAACTTGACGCCGCGTCAAATAGCAGTAACCTATAGAGCGGAGAGCGCGTGTACTGGCTCTCGACCGCTCGCCTCACCCGCCGCTACGCCATAGCTGATACTTGGAAGATGAGAGACCAATGTTTATAAAACAACTATAATTCGATTAAAACGGAACGAACCGAACGTTGTATAAGAATTTCAACAAACTAGTAAAATTATTATAGAAATTAAAAAATTATTTGTAACAAACTATTTATTTTATATATTTTAAAAATCATGAAAAAAATTGCACTTATAATTAAAAAGCGGATTCATTAAGCGCGTAATATTTTTTCGCGTCAACGCGTGCCGAATGCAACGAGAAGCCGACCTCTTTTGATTTCACGATCCCGCGAGAATGCTAAACTCCACAAACTCGGGAAACCAAAAATTGACGGCTTGCCTTGTCGCGACTGAGATGGAAAAACTGCACTAAAACAAAATGCATTCAGTAATTTCAATTTAACACGTAAAAGTCACGCGGCCAAATGCTTGTTCGTACTAGCAATAGCTTGGCATAGCGGCAACTGTCACCCACCTATAAACAAGAAGTGCCCGCACTGGCTCTTGAGCGCTCGCCTCTTCCGCGAGAACGGCGAAATTGTCGATAACCGTCTCGCCTTGATGTGATGGCGATAAGAACAACTACACAGACACAAGAAGCACTCGATAATATTTATAAAATACCTCGCGAAAAAAAACGAAAACTGGCACACTAAAGTCCGCAGCCCGATCGGCGTATTCAAGACTTGGCCGAATGCTCCTACGAACGAGCGAGAGCTTGACGCCGCGGCAACTGACTCTAACCTATAGAACGGAGAGCGCGCGCACTGACTCTCGGCCGCTCGCCTCTCCCACCGCTACGCCACGGCTGATTCTCGGAAGATGAGAGGCAAATGTTTATGAAACGAACGTTCGTTTCGAGTAAAACGAATCGAAACGAACGTTTTATAAAATTTTCTGTAAACTATTAAAAATATTATAAAATTAAAAAATTATTTGTGACAAACAATACACTATATCTACTTTAACAATAACTATGAAAAATTGCAATTATAATAAAAAAGCGAGAGGATTCATCGAGCACAAAATAATTCTTCGCGTTAACACGTACCGAATGAGACGAGAAGCCGATCTCTATCCATTTCACTATCCCGCGTGAGTGCTAAACTCCTCGGAATTGCAAAAACGATGCTTGACAGATTGCCTTGTTGCGACTACGATGAAAAAACGCACGTGGTAATATTAATAAAACAATTTAACACGTAATATTCCGGGGCCTGACCGGCGTTTCTACAGACGTGGCCAAATGCTCGTTTGTACTAGCGATAGCTTGGCACAGCGGCAACTGTCACTCACCTATAAACAAAGAGTGCCCCCAATTGTCGATAACCGTCTCGCCTTGATGTGATGGCGATAAGAACAACTACACAGACACAAGAAGCACTCGATAATATTTATAAAATACCTCGCGAAAAAGAAAACGACAACTGGCACACTAAAGTCCGCAGCCCGACCGGCGTGTCTGCAGGCTTGGACGAATGCTCGTTCGTACGAGCGAGAGCTTGATGCCGCGGCAACTAACTCTAACCTATAGAACGGAGAGCGCGCGCACTGACTCTCGGCCGCTCGCCTCTCCCACCGCTACGCCTCGGCTGATTCTCGGAAGATGAGAGGCCAATGTTTATGAAACGAACGTTCGTTTCGATTAAAACGAATCGAAACGAACGTTTTATAAAATTTTCTGTAAACCATTTATAATATTATAGAATTAAAGAATTATTTGTGACAAACAATTTACTATATCTACTTTAACAATAACTATGAAAAATTGCAATTATAATAAAAAAGCGAGAGGATTCATCGAGCACAAAATAATTCTTCGCGTTAACATGTACCGAATGAGACGAGAAGCCGATCTCTATCCATTTCACTATCCCGCGTGAGTGCTAAACTCCTCGGAATTGTAAAAACAATTTAACACGTAATATTCCGGGGCCTGACTGGCGTTTCTACAAACGTGAGCAAATGCTGGTTTGCACTAGCGATAGCTTGGCACAGCGGCAACTGTCACTCACCTATAAACAAGGAGTGCCTGCACTGGCTCTTGAGCGCTCGCCTCTTCCGCGAGAACGGCAATTCCTCTAGCCTAGGGATTTGTCGATGATCGTTTTGCCTTGTCGTGACGGCGATGAGAACAACAACACTGTTAAGAGAAACTCGTCAATAATTATAAATCACCAAACAGTCCGCGGCCCGATTGGCGTTTCCGCGGCCTGGCCGAATGCTCCTACGAATAAGCGAGAGCCTGACGCAGTGGCAATTGACACTAACCTCTAGAGCGGAGAGCGCGCGCACTGGCTCTCGATTGCTCGTCTCTCCCACCGCTATACGCCACGGCTTATTCTTTGAAGATTAGAGGCCAATGTTTATGTAATAACTGAATTTACATTCAAATGCGACGAGCCGATTGTTAATAAAGATATGAACGCACAGATAAAACTATTATACACCTTAAGATAATATAATGATATGTCAATATACTCTGGGTTTTTAAACAACAATCTTAATAAGAAAAATCGAAATTTTAATTAAGAAGCGTGAGATTAAATATATAAGATGTTTTCGCTTTAACGCATACCTGGTGTAACGAAAAGCCGACCGCGATTTATCTCCCTTATCGCAAAAACGCTTAACTTTTGAAGCCCATGAGTTGTAGATGAACAATTTTTACAATTATATTGAGATCAATTTACAAATTACATACTTTACAAATCTAATAAATTTTAACGATTTCTGTAACAGCAAAGAACGACGTTTCGTAAACTTCACTTTATATTTGTTCTATAGATGAACATCGCGGCATCTGTAACGATCCTATAAAGTTGGGCTAAAGTTTTTAAAATCGAAAATAGAGCTAAGTCTAAATCGGACTACTTACGCTTGAATGTTTGTCGACATAATTTATAAGTTACTTATCTATTATTTTTTTAACTATTTCGATGGTTGCGAAAAAAAGCAAGATTCAGGACACGACGAAAAAAGCTACCTTCAGGGCTCTTGACGAAAAGTAGCAACAGTTGTTGCGAGTTTAGGAAAAAAAGCATGTTTCACACCCCTCTTATCAAGCAAACAAGAGTTCCGAGGAAAAATAGCAAAACTAATAATGTGTCAACGAAGAATGTTCAGATTCGCGTACCTTTGAGGAAAACTAGCAATACTTGTAACGCTACGACGAAAAGTAATAATTCACGATACGCTTTGACGAAAAATGGCAACACTTACAAAACTCTTTCGCACTATTCTTTTTTAATACATAAATTAATTAATTAAAAACAAACGCTCATTCACCATCCAATAACCCAGGGGGCTTTCACGCTTTTTTTAAATAAATCAATTAATTAATTAATAACATAAGCGCAGCCACAATCCAATAACCCGGGGGCTGTGGCTTTCACACTATTATTTTTTAAATGAATGAATTAATTAATTAAAAACAAACGCTCAGTCACAACCCATTGACCCGAGAGGCTGTGGCCTTAGCGCTATTCTTTTGTAGTAAATAAATCAATTAATTAATAACAAATTCGCAGCCACAACCAAATGACCCGGGCGGTTGTGGCTTTTGAGCTAGTTTTTTATAATATATAAATAAATTATTTAACAACAAAGGCGCAGACATAACCCAATAATCTGGGGAGGGCTAGAGCTACCAAGGTTTCTTTTTAAGAATAAATAAAGGAAGCGGGCACAAATCACCTTGTAACCCGGGGGTCTAAAACTGCCACGCTTTTTTTAAATAAAGTAAGCGAGCACGCAAACGCACAATGACCAGAGGGGCCAGAGCTGCAAAGCTTTATTTAAGACAAAGAAAGTAAGAAGGCTCGCAAACATCTGATGATCTGGAGGTTTAGAGCGCCCACGTGTTGTTTTAAACAAAATAAAGTAATTTGCAGTGGTTGCAATAAAGTGGTTTGAAGACACACAGTGGCTATAGCCCCCCGGTTCATTGGGCTTTTGCGTGCCTGCTTACTTTATATTATTTAAAAATAAAGCGTGTGAACTATAGCCCTCCGGGTTATGTGGTGATTGGCAGACCGTATGTTTTTTGTAAAGAACATACGGTATACAAACATTGCTTATGGTGTGTACCTTCCATTTAAAAATGCATTAGCCAAGCTAAGGATTTCAGTGAGTTCAAGTTTTATTGAATTTTGTGGAGTATGCTGACGTATAATTATCCTTTTTAGTTACCAATACGTACCTAAATTATCAATCGGAGCTGTCCGAAGCGCAGGTCATGGCTGTCTTTTCCGCGATGACAATGTTTAAAAAAGAATGTATTATAATTTACAACTTTTTATTATAAACACTTATTTATTATTTAATAATCGTGAAAAAACCTTCACCTTTTTTATTTATTTATTATTTTTTTTGTATTATATTTTATCTAGTGTGCTGTCAATCTGAAAAAATATTTTATTATAAGGTAAAAAACAATTTAAATAGTTTGTACATTTTATCATAAAAAACTATAATTTGTAATAATATTCTGATTTAAGTATCTCAAAAATTATTTTACAGAATCATTAAAATGACCTATGTATTAAAGTAGTAATATATAACTTATACTTACCATGCAATAGCAGAAGTTTTAAGAAAAGTTAGTCATTTTTGTATCATTTTACTCATGTAACTCGATAAAATATAACTTTTTTTAGCCAAAAATTAGTTTTCACAAATACGTTTGTTTGTTTTTTACTTTCTATGTCTACGCAAAATTTTAAATATAATAGGCGTTCTCATATAACGTTATGAGTTAAATGTCTATTATGTTTGAATCAGCATGAAAACTACGGACTTTTCAAATACCAAAAATTGTAATATTGATTGTGCACAAAGTTCGATTTTGTACACGCATTTCCGTGCCCAAAGAGTCACTTAACCGCACTTATAGTATAAGAAAGCGCACGCATATATTGAACCATAATAGCAGAACAGTTGGCATATATAATACACACAGACTGGCAAATTATTGCGTTCCAGATACGTTATTTTACATCTAGCTAACTGTACGGCCAGTTCTGGCTATTTACTATAAAGTTGAACCCAGGCTTGCTAAAATTAGCAACCTGTAATTTTGTTTCTTTCTTTGTGTAATAGCATTTTCAAACACGGTCGATTTTAATATTTTAAAGAATATTCAATTTATTAATAAAATGAGTGTATATTAACGTGAACAAAGAAAATTATCAACACTGATCATAGTATTTCTTGTTACATCTCTAGCGGTACATGAAGAAACGAAAATAAATATTTTTGGAGAAATTCATAAATATCGAAAGAATCGTAAATTTAAAAATTTGCTGCATATTATTTAGCATATCAGTTTAACGAATCGTATAAACATATATATGTATAAATGTTTTACGATTCGTTATTTATTATTTTATATGAATAAAATAAAATAAATTAAATAGCATTAAACTTGTAAAAAATGGTAATAAAACATCGCACTCACCTTCAAATTAGATACGATTTATTGACTCCTTAGGAATAGCAAATAAAACCTGTTAATACGTAAATAACAATTCGAAAAAATGTTGTAGTGATAGATTAATATTGCTTAGTATTCTATAAGTCAAATCATAAAATAACATTAATCTCAATCGTAAAGGTAAAGATCATAGGGTAACAGTAAAATAACATATTATATGGGATGAAATTGGAAACAAACTAAAATTTAAAGAATAATTTTATCAGTTTTCAAATTGTTTCGGGGAAAAAGCCGATAAAATGAAAATCAAACTATTATTTCCGTATATTGGGTCAGTAGGTATTTTAAAATTCATTAAGTCATTTCTTAGATTTTGCTCAACCTTATAAATAAAAGTAGTTTAATTATTAACTTATCATCCGTCAAATGACTGGAACACCTTTTAATTTTCCCCCCGCTACAGAACTTGTTTCTTCTCGCAGTGCGGGCATGAATTAGAAAAAGCCTTTTGCGTACAAATATTTTGTGCACATAACATTTTTTTTTTAAAAGTTTTCGTGCACGATTATTTAGAGCACATTGTAGAATTGTTTTTTCACAGCTTATGTGCAAAAATATTATGCGCACATCATAATTAATAAAAAGAAAAAGTTTTCGTGCACATTTATTTGGTGCACATTGGAATTTTTGAAGAAAAAAAAATTATCGTGCGCAATTGTTTTGCGCACATTATGCTAATTAAATAAATAAAGTTCTCGTGTACAATTATATTGTACACATTATACAATTTCAGAAAAAAGTTTTTGTGCAACATTATTTTGTACACAAAATCAAATGTGTGAACAAACATTTATTGCACGTAGTATTTTGTGTCCGTAATTAAAAAACAATTAATATTTTGTGTACTCATTTTTTAGCACAAATTATTGTGCACAACTAATATGTGTACAATTCTTATGTGCATCAGTATCGCTCACTCACGTTCAATAACACTTATTATTATTAACTACTTAGCTTTCTGAATACAAGACTTTCGTAATTTCCATTTGCTGTCATAACTTACACGTTTCTCCTTGAATTTTTACAAAATAAACTGATATTAAGTGGCGCAGACTTGTCGCGAAGCCAGGTTTATAAATATTGCGTTTGGCGCCCACT
>JAPYYQ010002209.1:0-21719 GCA_030522585.1 Anagyrus pseudococci | reverse complement strand
AGAGAATATGTTTCACAGCGTTATTGTTTGTAATCTGTGCCTTTGTAATTTTATATTGTAAAGGGCTCTTAATGCCCGTTTAATCAATAAATAAATAAAAAATAAAAAAAAGGCCAGAAAAAACGAGAAGCGGAGAAGAAGTATTCCTCTCTCTCTCTCTCTCACCAAACACACACAGCAGTCGCGCCAAAAGAAATTAATCAATCGCAGATCGAGCTTCCCTCGAAATCCTATAAATCGAGAGTGCGAGCGCAGCTAGAAAAACATCCGGTCCGCGCCGAGCTCTCCTTTTGCCCGGTCCACCTTATTCGACCCCTTGGTCCACCTTTTCCCTTCTATCAGCAGTACAAAAAAGAAAAAAAAAGGAAAGAGCTACAGAGGAAGAGGAGGTCGGTAGGACGTGTGTGGGTGCGAAGGAGGAAGGACGCACCGGAAGTCGGCGTCGCGGACCGATCGTGCGTGCCGTAGTCGGCGGCCGGGCTTCAAAGTGCGTATACGCCAGACGACGTCGACCCCCGCGGCGACGTTGCGGCCCTTTGTGCGTGTATAGTCCTCCTGCGCGTATACGCCTCTTTCTCTCTCTATCGTCAGTTTTCCTTCGCGACTCCTACACTGCGCAGTGTGTTTTATTTTTTTCACAAAGCCAAGCCGGAAAGTCATTATCGGGACACGCGACGGCCGCACGCAATATCGAGCCCTTATTCCCTCATCCCTTGCCTTTCCTCTTCCCTTGCCTTTTTCTCTTTTGGTTTTTTTTCATAAAGGAGAACTATCGATTTACTCAACAAAGTTACGCGTGAAAAAAAGAGACCTAAGAATCGCTAAATGAGCACGGATAGTTTTGGGCAATATTAGGGTAGTTGATACTCCGCGTACGCGTGTGCAGGTGTGGCGCGCAGTGTGTATGATTACACCTCGGCGGCCTATAAACAAAACATTTTTCCAGGGGCTCAGCTTTTACGTAGTGGAAAATTCATATCTTTTGTAAAGCAGCGCTGCAGGGGGGGGCGTGCGGGGGGAGTCGGGGCATAAAGCCTCGCCACCTCCACCCTCTCTCGGAGCCCATATTTCGGTAAGCATAAAGTACGCCATTTTAAGCAAAACGCCCATAACTCGGGGGGAGGCTGGCGCTATGTGCGGTCCTCGCAGTTTTATGCCGACGATAAAATCCGGGGAGGGCGCGAAAAAAAGGCGACGCGACGAAGAGAGGAAGGATAGAGGGAGGGAGAAGAGAAGGAGGAGGAGAGCAGAGATAGCGGCGTGCATAGATGATGGAGCATTCAATATCCGGAGCGATCGGGAGCCCATCGGTGGAGGAGGTGGGGCAGATATCGGCGCAGCCAGCGCTACTCAAAGACCACGCGCGATAAAACGGGAGTACCTATACCTCACAGCCTCCCCCCTCCCTCTTCCTGGTAGTAGCGCGCGAAAAAAAGCTCGCTGCTGCTTATCGCGTTTTTTGGCCTGCACGCGAGGCTCTTCGGGCGCGTTAGTCAGCCAGTTCTCTTGTGCCCAGGCCGCTGGTTAAGTTTGCAGCGGGATTATCGATTCGACCTCCGCCTGCATGGCCGACATCGAAACTTTGCGCCGGACGCCGAGGGCCGGAGCGCGAAAGTTTGCCGGGGCGCAGCCCTCCGCTCGGGGAGGGAAGCGGCACAAGTGGCCGCCGAGCGGGGGAAGCTGCGCGACAGCGAGGAAGAAGGAGCGCCCCAAGATGCGCGCGCGAGGGGGCTATCGTTGCACTCCGGCCGTTCCTTCGGGGGAATTCAAGCCAGTCGATCGGCCCTCGCGATATCCTCGTCTTCTCCTTCTACCCTTTTGGGGCTTGATCGAGTCTCCCTGCCTACGGCCACTCGGACTGTTTATATGCGTCCGGCAGTCCTTCCCTCGTATTCTCTCCCGTTCGTCTCGTCGCTTTTTCGGGCTGCACATCGACCCCCCCCCCCCTGCTTCTTCCACTTCGTCTTCCTTTCGCCGCTCCTGTCACGCGGGGCCCTTTTATCGATGTTAAGGAGCTTTCGGAGAATTAACGTTCCGGGAAGGGAAGAATGTAACTAAATAGGCTGGGCATTAAACTTTTTGCCGTGGTACCTCTTTCGCCCTGCCCACCCTTCTCTCTCACTCTTTACCACTGGTTATTTGCATTGGTTTCCTCCGTTTTGTTTAAGCTTCGCTACCAGCCAAGCCTATTTAGCATGAGAGCTAACGTAAAAAAGATGAGGACTCGCTGCTATATTTAGAAGAGACGTTGCAAGGACGGACGCTATACGAATCTCGGAAATGGAGACGAGTCTTATCGGAGCCGGATCGGCAAACAACTTGCAGCAGTTGCAGTAATGCTGTGTGCCGCAGGAGCAGCGGCAAAGCTCCCTCTCTCTCTCTCTCTGTCCCGAAGAGTAATTTAAGGAATGAGCATGACTCTTTTCGCAAGTCTATCTTGCCATCTAAATTGGCTTAATATCCCAAAACTCGGCTATGAAAAAGAAGAGTCTACGACGAGAGCGTACAAGCGGCGGCAGGCTGTTCAAAGGGAATATCCGAAATATGCGTGGAATAAATGAATGAATAATGGCTGCGGCTCTCTCTCTCTCTCTCGGGGTACCGAAATATACTCGGCGTAAGCTGGCAGAGGGACTATGGTCCAGCGATCCGGAGGACTCCTCTAAATGCTCCCCTCATTAAAAGCGCAGCAGCAGCAGTCGAGGACGAGAAGAGTAAAAGGACCGCAGCTTGAGGCGGAGAAGAGAGAAGGAGGAGAAAGAGGAGGAGCGGAACGACGACGACGTTTGCGCGAGGAGTCGAAAACTTTCAAAGTATCATTAAGAAGGCGAGTGAAAACACGAGTCGTAAAGAGCGGCCGCTCTCTCGCGCGCGACGCGTCAATCAGAGGAGTCAAAGGAGCGCGACGCGCGCCACCGGAAGTAGCCGCTGCAGCTACTGCCTACACCCTCCCCCCACCTCACGGTCGACGTTTATTTTCGCGCTTCCGAGTATAAGCGGCACGAGCTCCTCCCCCCTCCGCCTTTCTCGCCCTCTGACTTAGCGCGACGCGCTATGCAATTATAAGCTGGAGGAACACGCCCTCACCCTACGGCTCCTGCTGCAGCACTTTTTTTCCTCGGCGACGCGATTTTTCTTGCTCAAACTGTCACGTGTGAGTTTTTATCGATTTTTTCGTTAAAATGGTCTTTTTCGAAATCACCGGATTTCAGCTTGACGTGTGTCGCGCGGTCGCAGGAAAAATGGTAAAACTTTATTCTTAGATTAGAGGATGCACTCGGTATGAGCTGATCTTTTTTTTTTTTGTTTACTTTTTAAAATTGTAGCCTTACTTCGGAAAAGCAATGGACATTTTGATTTAATTCAATTTTGTAATAGTCAGGGGCAATAATAATAAAAATAGAGCGAAAAAAAAAGAAAATTCGTCCAATTAAGCCGCTAACCGGAAGAAGAGAAGAAGCAATGAAGGAAATTCAATAGCAATTACGTCGTTTTTCGGTCACTACTCTCTTTCTCCCTTGACCAGGCGCCACATCGACAGAAAGAGAGCCCGAGCTCTCTCGATCTCCCTTCTCGGTTTCCTTCGACTTTTCGCTAATAATGCGAAAGGCACACCACCGACACGCGGCCATCCGGACCACACGTGCGCGCGATAATGGAGGAGGCCGACATGTGCCTCTGCGGCCGGATTAGACGCGCGTTTACGGTCTCGCCCCTCTTTTTTTACCCCCCCCCCCAACACAGCTCTCTCTGCAACCCTCGAAAACGCTCGACTTTCCTCTCGCCTCCTGCACCACTCCGCCTCCACACAGCCGACAGCAGCAGCAGCAACAGCAGCGTATACGTCTCGGTTTCGCTCGTGCCGCTCCATCTGCTCCTTGTTACGCGTGGTTATTAATTAGCTGGTCGCTTTTCGCTCTTGTGCGCGGCCCTTGGCTTCGTTGCCGGAGGTTACTTCTCTCTACCCGTGGGCTCTTTTTACGTCCTTTCCATTTCCAGAGTTTTTGACGATGCCTAAATTAACGTTGGCCCACCAGGCTGTTTAACTCCTCGTATTATGTGTAAAAACGAGCCACGCTATTGGCATCGCATCGAGTGTGTGTGTGTGTGTGTGTGGGTAAGCTTGTTTCTGTGGATAATTCTCGAAAGAGATTTTTTTCTTTTGAAAGAGTAAAAAGATACACAAAAAATTCGTTAATTAGGCTTGGCGCGAAGTTTTCTTATTTATGAAACGACATTTATTTGTACAAGATGCACAATTAAGATAAGCGAGTCCATGCTGCTCGAATTTAATTGCGCTCGTTCGCTCCTTCTCGCACCGCAAATAAATTTCCTAGGACTGTAGCCTCGCAAGCACAACACGAATTTGGTCGTTTAATTGCAGCTCTCAAATGCGACTTGAAATAAATAAGCACCTCCTCTTCTCCTCCCCTTCTTTTCCTGTTTCTCTTTCTCTCGCAGGACCAGAGAGCAGCCGAAAGTCCTAATCGTGCCGAATTGCTCATAATCGCTTTCTAAAAGTCTGAAGTTGCAGCCCTTGACCGCTCGGGTACAGGGCAGGAGAACGAGTTGCTCTAAACGTTCGATCAATCACCCTTTCCCCACTTCTCGGCCGTCCAAGAGCTTTGCCGTTCTCTCGCCATTCCGCAGCCCTTTTTCCTCTTTGCCGAGAGAGAAAGCCCCGGTGAACTTTTCGTTATGAGCCGTTGTCGTCGCTATCGTAACGTCGGACCTGCCCCTCATACCGGAATCCGTAACTCAATACCCCCCGTCCGGGAGGCTTTAATGAAGACGGCCTGTCGCCACAGCCGCGAGCCATTTTCCCGTCCTCATCTCCCAACCCTACTGCGTTATATATCCCGTTTCTCTCGTCCCCCTTTTTTTCTCTCTCCTCCTCCACCTCCTCGTCTAGCTGCTTGGAATGACTCTAGGCCGAGACAGAGAGGAGGGTCGAAAGCGGCTATTTTCTATTCTCTTTTGCTCGTCGATTTTTGCAGCTCTTTTTCCTACGCTGCTGCGCTATGGGAAACGAGTAGTCAAATGTAGATACGATTGGAGAAACGACGACTGTGTCCCTCTTGCGTTTCTCTCTGTGGCTTGTGCGACGGTTCGATTTCTTCCTTTTTTTCCCCTCTCTTTCTCTGTCGTTTGGCCCGGCTTGGTAGGGAGAAAGGTCGAAGAGGATAATCGAACAGGCGAACGATCTGCCGTGCAATTTCCGCGAGCTTATTTCCCTCCTGGAATGCGCGCACGGGGACGATGTAATTGACTATTGATTAGTCAAATAACGTAAATTGTTTTACAAAGCGAACTTTTCATTACCCGTCGTTTCTGCTGTTCACGGAATTATTAATTCTACAGTGTTATTCCGATATTAAAAACCCGATTAAATCGATACTCATTCGAGGGCAGAAAAAGGAAATAAAGTGTATCCTTCAACATGTTTATATCTATCGATACTCTCGACGTCGAATTCACGCTTACGAAAGGAGCAAAGCTAAAACGAAACTCCAGCTTAGGCTGGCAGGCCGAAACAACAAAAAAAGCTCGCTGATCCCCTCACGAGCGTACACGCGCGCGCAACTTCGTCTCTTCAGGGCCAGCAGCGGCTGGTCGCTTAAAAAGAAACTGGCAAAAAGAAAAGCTGAAAGGTCGAGAGCAGTCCCGCCGAGTAGTCGAGCGGTGGCAGCCAGAAGTGAACGATTGGAAACGACAGGGCGGAAGGAGCGAGAGGGAGGAGGAGGAGGAGGAGTT
This sequence comes from Anagyrus pseudococci, assembly GCA_030522585.1. Classification (NCBI taxonomy): domain Eukaryota; kingdom Metazoa; phylum Arthropoda; class Insecta; order Hymenoptera; family Encyrtidae; genus Anagyrus; species Anagyrus pseudococci. The sequence continues at coordinate 15,965 of JAPYYQ010002209.1, read as the reverse complement.
GGAAGGAGAGCAGAGCTACTCGTCGCCGTTCGAGCGATGGGGACGAGCGGACCGGACAGCGAGACATCGGGCCCGCGTTCAGATAAAAGTGCAATTAACCCCCTTGAAGCGTCAACAGGACGACGACGACGACGTCGGCGCGCCGCTATCACACCGGTGCGGCGGCAGCAGTCCCGAGCTTAACGTCTCCCTTCTCCCCTATTCCGCCTTCTACTGCTGCCGTCCAGCCGCCACCTATCTACCTCTTCCCTCGCGACTGCTCTGTTTCACGCCTAAACGAGCGCGCGGGCAAGAAGCGTGCAACTTACCCTCCTCCTCCTCCTCCTCTTTCTTTTTCTCCCTTGTCTCTGACGCTGGGTGGTCCTTTTCCGTATAGCTGATTTATCCCCCCAGCCCCACCCGCCCGCTACTCTTTTCGGTTTCTCCTCTGTCTCTCGCGTTTTTGACTGCGCCACTCTCGGCGACCAAACTCTTTCTCTCCGTCTCCTCTCTTGGTCTCTTCTTTTTTTTTTCTTCGGCGTATCTGGAACTACGCTTTTGCAGGAGGGTCTCTTTGCTCTGGGATGAGAGAATTCGGACGATTAAATGTCAGGGTATGGCTGAGGCTAATTTACTTTCGATGCGATAAGGCTTTCTCGGGACAGTATCTGTTTTCTGGGGTTGAATGAAATTGATGGAAAAGAAGCTGAATACATTTGATTTGATGATCGTTGATTACGTTTAAAAATCAGTGCGAGTACTTTGCAAGTACTCTGAATTAAATCTGATTTTCCATTTCTTTTTCGTCTCTCGTTCTTGTCCGTCTTGGGTCTTCTAGTGTTCTTTTAGCCGCATTTTGTCTCAATTATAATCATGAGGACGCCCCGGACATTTCACTTAATTTACGTATGCAAATAGTCACTCGGTACCCTCTCTGCGCGCCACTCCCGGCCGCATACGAGATTGTTATTAGTGAGCGATTAGGCACTTAAGTGCGTGCTTGAGGCGGGTTGCCGACAGCCCCGCTGAATTTATTAATGGCATCACATACACACACACACACACGCACCCGTCAATTTTATTTACGTAGATACCTGATTAAATACACACTTGTATCCCATCATATTCGTCTATTGGTATATTTAAATAATTTATGAATTTTTTTTCTCTTCAGGTGAGCATAATCAATGATCTGTCCTCCGGCTATACTCGAGTTAACCTATGATGTTCAGTGGTGAGATACATTAATTAAATTTTCACATGCCAATAACACCCTGTTCTTTTTTTTTCTGAGCTAATAACGCGGAAGAAAGTTAAACGTAGGACAAAAACCGAATGGCGCCTTTTCGAACAAACAGCAATCATCTTCGGCAAATAGAGAGGAACAAAGCATTCGCCGCGTCGTCTGCGCGCGCAAGTTCGCATAAAGCCAAAAGCTAACAAACCATTTAAACTTAAAATCCGGCTACCGGAACGGCGCGCTAACGCCGGGAGAAGCTGCTGCTTCTGCCTTCGATCCATAAATTATGATTCGACGTCGCGCCTTTATTGATAGAAGAGAATCGGGGGTGAGGAGGAGGGACTAGTGCACCGTCAAACTCGAAAATTGATTTCGCGGCACAGGTACACACGTACACGCGCGCCGCACAGACACGCGACTCTGCTTCACTGTGGCTCAGCAAAAATCGCGAGTCCTATAGTCACGAGGAGAGCTATTCTTCAGCGGGCATTTGTTCGGCCGGATTTGCTCCGATCGAAGCGATTTTTGATGATGGCAGCTGATGTAGTTATTACCATAGATTGTCCTGAATGCTCTCTTTGTGACACAGGAGAGTCTGCCCAGCGGAATTTCTAGCTTATATGCGACGACATAAGTCTTGGGGTTTATAGAACTTGAGAAAATAATGGAGCGAGTAAAATTGTCACGTGAGATTTGCTTCGTGTGACCGTAATTATTTTAAAGTTTGAGTTGTAAACTCGTATGAAAAAAACATCTCCCTTGCATCGCATTGGACGAATGCATGTCGCTTTAAAACGGATAAAGCATCGAATTGAAGCTCCTTCGCTCAGCTGCATACTCCATCATCTCATTGTCATTGTCTTTTGGAAAGCCGGCTTTGTCCCGGCCCGCAGGCCCGAATTCCCGAAGCCACGGAGGCGTGTACGTGCGCGCAAGCGCGAGCCAACCGTACCGCAGCTGAGCCGCACTAGGCATTCCTCGGCCCGCAGAAATGTAAATACCGCTTGGGCCAATCAACCTGATTGGTCTGTGTCTCCAGTAAGCCCGCATGTACCCTCTCTATGTGTAGCGATACGTGCGCGCCCACGAAAGCGCATTGTAGGCATGCAGCGGCAGCAGGTCGCGCGTTTGAGCGTACAACGACAAGCGTGCTGGTAGCGATCACGAGCGAGAAGGGGGGGGGAAGAGTCGGAAGCCTCGAGCGATTGGGGCCCCCGCGAATAAGAGAAGGATCTTGATGTATGGCAGGGAGTTTGCGCGAAAAATTGAAACACTAGACTTGGGAGGCTTAAGACTTGATGGATCGACGAATGAAATTTTAGATTTCGTGGATCGGGTTACTCTTTCGCGCGCTCCCGAGCTCTTTTTCCATCCGTACAGGGACGCTACGCGCGTTAGCTTGAGCGATTTCACTTTGGATAGATCCCCTCTGATCGACGCACGCAGCTTGCTTTCTAATCCTCCTGCTGAACAACACCTTTTTTTTTCTCACCCTTAAGCGATATTTCTCTCCCCCGTGCTCTTTTTTTCTTCGTTGGCTAATGCCGTAGGCATCGAGAGCCGTTTCCCCCACATCAGGCAATAGCTTTGAACAAGCGACAAATCCAAAACGGCGCTGCTTGAGATCGAGAAGCTGGAGCAAACACGTAGCATACGCTGGCAGCAGCAGCAGCAGCACCGTAAACAAGACTATACGTCAGCCGGAAGCTCGCGTTCAATTATTCGCCGGGCCGATTCAGCCTCTCGCGCGCTGCTACGTCCTGTGCACACATACGCGCGTACATACACGTACACGAGCGCGATCCGTTGCTGCCACGAGAGATCGACGACAATACCAGGCGCGTACGTGCGTCCCACGGAATATCGGAGATATGCTCCCGAGACGCCGGTAGAGACGGCGCGACTAGAACGGCCGTGGCTGCAGGATAGAGAGCGGATATATCTCGGCGGGCCCGCGGGCTCCTGCTTTCCCAGCATCGCAAAATGAGACGCGCGCTCAGGGGGATTCTATCTGCGCCTGATGCTCTGCGCCTCTCTCCGTCCCGTAGACTCGGCGAAATTATCGTCGAGTCAAATTGCGCGAGTCCCCTCATCTTCCCCCCCCCCCACTACGCGTCTCCCTCTCTGACTAGAGCTAGCGCTCGGAGGATTCGCCGCAATTTCGATTAATTGCGACGCGCGCTTTTGCCGTGGGTCCGTTGAGTTTGCTTTGTAAAACGCAGGGGATTTAGTGCTGTTCAGTCTATTGATTAAGCTCTCTTTCCCTTTCTTGCTCTCTCTCTCTCTCTCCCAGCACAACCAGAGGTGTGAGCCGCTTTACGTTTCTATCAATACGAATAACCTTATGGTTTCGAATAATTTAAATAATGTGAAAACTGCCTTTTGAAATAACTTATAATGCAAAAAATATTTATATTTTCCGCATAAAAATAGTCGTCTGCCAAAATAAATCCAACGGACCCTCGGCAATATAATACTTTTAAGCAGACCATTTCAATTCATAAATATTATATCGCAACAAAAATCTGCGCCAGTTCAATATTTTCGCTTGGGGTTGAAGAATGGTCGGAGGGAGGGTCGAGTGCGCGTACTGTTCAAAAGCGAGAATGAAAAACCGGTAGCAGGAGGGCCGGTAGTGGTGAGTATATATCCGAGATAGAAATCTCGCGGATTAACCGTGAAGCACGCGCGATGACGCCTATCAACAACAATCAGCGCTTCGACCTGATATTTCAAACATGTCGATATCAGCGCCGAGAGCGGGAGACGACGGCAAAAAAAAATTCGGCCAATCGAATTGCCCCATCCTACTCCGCCGAACCGAACCCTTTCCCTTCTCTATTCCCCCACTACGCTCCTGTCGAAATCGACTCGCCGCGCGCATAAGCGAGTATTGGATGCTTGTCGATGCCAATTCCCGCTTTATCAACGTTGGCTTTTCACTTTTCCCAATGCTGATTCGAAAATTAGCGTCCCAGTCCTCCCATGGCACATTCGCTCAGACACGTTCCTTTTACTCTTCTACTTTATAGTAAAAAATTGATCGTCTACCACCTTCTCTTTTTATCACGGTTAATCCGTTGGGAAGGATGGTAAGAAAAACCTTCGACATTTTCCTCGGTAAACAGACTTTTTGCGCTTAATTAAAATAAATTCCCGGGTGAAAAACGTGGGCGCCACTTAGTTCTGCTCGGCCTTAGATTCAAACGCTCGAAAAACAATCAGTTTGACTGCGAAATCCTTGGCGTCTTACTATTCCTTTTCTGCAACGAGATCGAGGCGGTAGAAAACGCTGCCGGTGGCCGGGTTATTTGTGCGAGTGTGTATGCAGCCGAAGGTAATATCTCTTATTCGCCAGAAGCTTCTCCCGGCGCGGCGAGATAACGTCCTGGCGTCAGGAGCGAAGGGGATGTTTACAAGGGAGAAAGAGCCGAGCGTCTTGGAGACGCTTGCTTCTCGCCGGCACTTGCACTACTGCGCTAGCTGTAGTATAGCAGTCTCGCAGTGGTAGTGGTACCAGCAGTCGGCCAAAGAAAGTAATGACTCCACTCGAGAAGATGAAGCGCAATGGCAGAATTTCCTTTTTCCTCTTCCCCTCCCTTTCACTTCTTTACTCCAACTAACATCCCCTTTCCGTATTTCTCTCTTTCTCTCTCCCCCTCTCTCTTTTTCTTTCTCTTTTTTCCTCTGGCTTCTTTTTCGGTTACTTTCCTCCTTGGCAAACCCTTCGAAAACCTTTTCTCTCTTTTTTTTTTATTTTACCGAGGACTCTTTTTTCCCTTTTCATTCCGTCGTCAACCTTTTCAAATTTTTTCGAAGGCTATAGTCTCATAGTCGTTGCTCTTTTTATGCATCACGACCATGTACGTCCCTGCTCTTGTATTTTAATTATTTTCGCAAATATTCAAGCCACGATTCTCTATTCCGACTCTGCTTTCGCGACTAACCCAATCGACGTAATCATTTTTCCATGGCTCTTTAGCCAACACCACCTCCCAAATCAATCTGCCGAATTTCTTTCACTTTTCTCCATCGAGGGTGAGGGAGAGTAAATCCAGGAGTTTTAGGTAGGGATCGTTATGCCACGCCACGGATCTAATCTGGTTTAACTTGTTTGTCGGGGCGAGGGACGGGGGAAGGGGGCTAGAAGCCCGATAAAGGAGCAATGCAATCTGCTCGCTCTCTCGCGGCCTGCCGGGCCGCCGCGTCTGATCTCGCGCGCTTCCGTAACTGAAATTTATCGCGCCAGTAAATATAGTCCAGACTTCTCGGATTTCTTTCTCTCTCGCTAAGCCGTAGTTTACTTCGCACATATACAATTTTAGTTTTCTCACTCGTACGTTCGGCTCGTTTGCGTTTCAAGATCAGGGTATATGGCGCGCGAAAAAAAGTTTATCGTAAATAAACACTCGTGGAATATAGCGTTTTTGCACAACGCGAGCAGCGCCTGCGTAACGAGCTTAACCTCTTGGATTTCAATTATTTTTAATCCCACGAATTACCCAGACGCTGAAAAGAAAATTCTCGTTTCACACGTAAATCTATTTCACAGTACATTACACGCTTACGTAGGAGCGAAGCAGATCTCTTATATATATAAAGGGGAGAAATGCTCTGGCAAGGGCCCCCGAAAACAATTCCACATGGCATAAATAGCCGCGCAATCATGGCTCTGGGCGATCCATAATTCTTCCTCCGCGGAGAGAGGCCAGCGGAAACGGGAGCCAGGGCACGAGAAAGGCGTCGAGAAATCGCACGGAGGAGGAATGAATGAAGCGCGAGAGATAAAGACGCGCCGGCGTAGCGAGACCGAACGGGGGGTAAAAGAAGAGGTGGTGGTGGAGGAGGAGAAGAAGAAGAAGCGGCGACGGAGCACAGACTGTGCGAGCCAAGTCTCGTAATGTGGCCACTGTCGCTCTCCCTCCGCTTTTTTCTCTCTCCGTGCAGCAGCAGCAGCTCTTCTCAGACCCCAAGCAGACGATCCGCTTTAACGAGGAGAGAACGTAGGGCTTACCTGCTGCTGCGGTCGAGAACTCCATTGAGAATAATCGCCGGGGCCGCGCGCGACACGTGCGCTCTCTCTCTCTCTCTTCTCTCCTCGTATAGCCCCCGGCGCACCGAGTTCGTGTCTTTCCGCGACTCTCGGCTTGCTCGCGATCTGCTATACGAGTCGGCACGGTCGTTTTATAGATTCGTATTTCTCGTGATTTCGAAATTTTACGTCACCCTAGTCTCGATCTATAACGTCGAATGAAGTACAATAGTTTGTAAGATTTTTCGCGAATCTCGGTAAAACTCAGCGAAGAGATTGGAAACTTGTATGTACCAGCATGAATCAGCCCTTTATCAAAGAGACCCTCCTCGGCGTCATAATAAACGCGACTTTGCCGTTTAAGAAAAGCCGCTGCGGTCTCAACAGCAGCTCCGCGTAATTTATTTTACCTCCTGGCCTCGCGTGTAGTTCGGGAAAAAAAACGAAGGCGCGCGGGAAGAGGTTCACGGACTGGCGCTCGTCACTCTCAAAGAGAATTATTCGAAAGGCATATCCAGCTCGTCTTCTCGGTACATCTTCCGCGCGATAAATAAACTCTCGGGCGTGTTTGATTTATTTAGCCGCCGCGTGGCCTCGACTCGCGCTGCCGAGAGAGAGAGAGAGAGCCCCCACGTCGCGGATAAAGTCCGCGGCAGCGTTGGGCGTTACCGCTTATACGAGACCGAAAGTGAAAATGCAGCTCACCAGGGCAGCTGCTCGGATTTATTGTTTCCTACGGGCCCCCGGGCCTTTTGGATTATTTGCTATTGGCTGCGAGCTGTCCGGCCTCTGCGCTTGATTTATTCCGGCGAGAGCGACGGCTGTGTACGGAGCGCGAGGAAGAAGGAGGACGCTCGTCTGCGAGATGTGCAGGCAAGTGCGAGCGAGGAGGGTCCGCTCGTTTCGGCGCGGTCTCGGATGAATTTGTCGACGCTGAAATTAAATTTAAATTGCCCGGCGACGTTATTGCTCGTCTCATTTGCGCGCTGGCTCACGTGCCGCGGTGGTTGGTGTATTAATTTTGAAACAAATTTATGCGTTAAAATATGTCGTTGGACTCGCTGTCGCTGTCAATTAGTCGTGTAGCGACCGCAAGCCAGACGGGCTCCTTGAATGACAAGCGGATATACAAGATGGTGAATCACAGCGCATTATCAATACACTCGGGCAGTGCTCTCAAGTCGCGTGTCTCCGCAGCGGCGCGTGCACGAGCAGAAGTAGCTCGTGAGCAAACACGTCGTCTCGGCTCGTAAACGCGCAAACAGCAGCCAGAGAGCGCGAGAGCACGGGAGTTTCCCGGGGGCCGAGCGCGACCGACGATGAATGAGGGATCAAGATTCGCCCGCGGGGCACTTCTGCCGAGCGGGGAGCTTCCGCGCGGCCTTAATGAGCTTTCGCAAGTGAGCCGCTCAAATTCACCGTCGGCCTCCACCTACCCGACCGTCTACCCCTCGTCCCCACGACGAATCTACCCTTCTTCTTTTACTTCCGTGCGGTTGTAACCTTTTCCCCCTTCTCATACCCCCCCCCCCCTACCGCCACCACTCTTGCTTCTTTTTCAACCTGATGTGCTAACAAACTTTAAAAATTACGACGGCCATCCGTCAGGGAATTAGTGTAGACGGGGGGAGGGTAAAGGGAAGCTGGATTTTTTTAAGTAGCCCGCCGCCAGCCACCTCCGCAAATCAGCTTTGGATTATACTTTTTTTTCGGATCACAGCAAGGGAGTTCCGATGGAACGGGAGATATTCTTTTAACTGCATTGTGTTATGCGTATAAGCTCTAGGACGCGTTTGTACTTGGGATTTAATAAATCGAGCCCATTATTTTTAGACTGATTTCTGGCGGCCCTATCGTAAGAATGAGAAATTTGGTCTTTTAAAAAATTGCTACAATTTTTTTCCTTTTTTTTTGTCGAATATTGCTGTTGGAAATAAAAATCTTTGATGTAACAATCTTTCAAAATTTGTTAAATGTAAAATTCGAATGTAAAATAGTTGGTTTTATTAAATAATCGTTTATATTTCACATCTTTTTATATCGAACGGTAATGATCCTTCTTATCGCGTTCCAAGTAGAATAATAAAAAAGGTCAAACGCAGTAAGTCACATAACGTACACAGTTGTTCATCACAAGCTTACTTGTCCTTTCATCCGTAGCAGAGGGTAACGCAGAGAGGCCTCGGTCATAAAGCCTCGGATAAAGCAGCCGGACGCAGCGTTTATTTAATTAATAAAAGACGCCGCTTAATCGGAACTCCTCGCGCGCATCTCGCAGAACAAACAGCAAAGACGAAAATTATATCGTCCGTAAAACCGGCGTCGTGAGCCTCACCGAGACGCACTGCAGATTATAAAACTCAAGCGGCCCTCAGTTATGACTAATACGAAAGCAATTTACATTAAAGCGGCGATAAAAAAAAAGGACAACCGAGTCCGTGCGCGCTATAAAGCGGCAGTAGAGAAAAGAGCGCTCTTTGACGGCTTCCGAATGACCAGCAGCTACTGCTCGGCTCTCGTTTCTCCGCGCTCCTGCTCCTTACTCACGGCTTGCGCTTTTTATTCGATCCGGTAAGCGAGTTATTGCGAGTGCAAAAGAAGCATTTTTGGACAATAAATTTAGGCTCTCGGTTGAGGCTTCGAGGACGCGAGTATTGTTGATGTTTAGCACTGCGTACATATATAAATATGGGATTTTCCCGAGTTTATTAAAGACGGTATATATTGCAATCAAGTTTTGCGCGATTCTTTTTTTTTGCAGTGGAAGTCTTTGGAGAAGCCTCTTTGTTGGTTAGCCGTGAATTGATAAATCATCATTTACGACATAATATTTTCGTTTTTATTGCAACAATGAAAACGCTTTAGAGCGGCGATCAATGCAGGCTTTAATTGCACAAAGGTTCGACATAATATTTTTCGAGGCTCGTATTTAACGCTGTAAAATTAATAATTTATTCCTTTGTGTCTGCAGATGAAATCTATTCAAAGAATTTTTAAATTAACCTCGTCCGTTGCGTAAAGTATTAATTTCGTACAATTGCGATGAAAATAGTAAGCAGAAGGGTCTGCGCGGCGTAATATCAAACTAAAAATTCACGGGAAACGAGGAAAAGGGAAAGAGATAGACAAGAGCAGTATACGAAAGGGAAGGGGAAAGAAACGAAAGGCAAAAGAGGAAAAGAGAGAAAGAGCAATGACTCCGTGCTTCTACGACTGTAAACTGTTTTCTTAGGCACTTGGAGCTCTTCAAAAATTCCTAAATATTTACTCTTGAGAGGAGGAGGAGTGAAAGACCCCCAGACGTAGCTCGGCTCTTTTCAGGCGCGCTGCTGCTGCTGCACTGCCAGTCAGGCCATTGCCTCAGAGTCGCGATCTTGTACTCATCGTCATGTGTGCAGGGCGCAAGCTCGTGCTACTGAATGTCTTCCAGTCCTGTGGCTCCGCTTCGTTCAGACGACCGTTACATCGGATTACGGTCCTTTTTCTCTCTCTTTGCTAAGCCTACAGATTTTTGCTCGCTCCCGGTTTGAGCCTCGAAGTTTTTCTTGCTCAATACAAAGTTATGATATGAACAATTCTTTAAGGTAGTATAGAGCTTCGAAGATATTTTTAGTTTTGTTATTTTCATTCTACAGAATATCCAAATACTTTAAAAAAAAAAATTTCTTTTATCAAAATTTTTAGTTTCTTTTTGTTATAATACCAGTACAGAAATACCCAAAGATCTCTCGCAAGCTTTTCTCCTCTATCCAGTATCCAGCAAGACCATTTTAAATGCAACAATTTCATTCCGTGCACATAGCTCGGCACAAGGCTCTCGCAGAGAGAGTAGAATTCGGCGCGTTTAAAGCCCGTCTGTGTTTGCCTTTTCCCACCTCCTTTCTCTCTCCGCCCTTTTCTTCGATGTATCCTGCAAGCTACCCCGCACACGTGCAAAGGCTGCAGTAGAACTTCCTCTCTACCTCTCCCTTTCTCTCAGGGCGTGCACACACCCGTTTTGTGACGACGGCGACACGGAGGGCGAAAAAAGGGTCGCGAGGGTTGCATGTCGCGCGAATCGCTAAGCCCCTTTTTTATGTCGCTTCCTCTCTCTCTCTCTCTCTCTCTCTCTCTCTATCTCTCTCTCTTCCCTTCCCAGAGCTTTGTGTATAGTACGACCAAGGAACTTCGAAATTCCAAACTGATTGAATTTTAAAGCATGCCCCCTCCTCTAACTGATTTGCTTTTTTTCCACTATAGGGTCCAGTTTTTTTAAGCTAGTCTTATGTTGTTTATTAATTGAAAATAAAATGTTTTTTCTTTTTTTTATTTTATGTGTTGTTAGTAATAATTTCAAATATAAATTAAATACAAAAGGAATTTATGTAGGATATAGATGATGATTTTTCGTAATATTCTGCCTGAACAGGAAAATCAAAATAAATAAATTTATAATTATGAATTTGCTTGCATAAAATCATGTGTATATATAGAAATATCGGCAAAGCTATCAACCGTTCATTGCCATTAAAACTCCAATTATTGAGCTGCGTATCATCAAAAATTAAGACTGATTTGCAATATATTTGAATAATTCGATAATTCGTGAAATGTAATTAATATCGAGGCAAAAATAATGGTATCAATCATTAGTCAAAATTACTTTTGATTCAAATAATCGATCGGAAATTATTATGCATAAAAATTTACTCATATCGGGAGACTATCTAAAATTCCGACGAAATTCTCGACTAAAGCCTGCAAACGACTCGAGGTTTGACATCCGCTCGGTCGTTGATCGTAAAAAGGGAGGCGTAAGAGGTGGACAGATCCATTACGCAGTAAATCGCGCGTAGAAAGTGGCATAAGGCGTGAGAGCGTCGTCACAAAGTGTGCGTCGGCGGTGTACATCAAAGCCAGCAGGGGAGCACCCGCAACTTTCGGGACCGCGAAAATTGCGAAATCCTTCATTAGAAGCTGGAGGAGGAGGGGGTGAGAGGAGCCTAGTAGCGAAGGACGCAGTCGCCAGTCGCGTCGTCGAGTAGCGTCGGCGCACCACCGAGCGCGTATATAGACGCGTGGCTATGACGGCTCGCTCTCGTGCGCGGAGCTTTGATTTCCGCCGGCTGTGTGTGCGCACGCGATGTGTTTTCCCTCTCGCGCGTCTATCCCTCTGATCCCCCATCCCTGGATTAATATTCAGCGCGTAGAAGAGCGGGAGGTACACAGAGAGGCCGATAGTAATTTATCGACGATCGGGCTTTGAGACCGGAAATATCGATGAATCGTTCGGGGAATTATTATCGCCGGCCAGACCAGCGCCTCGTAATTATGCTCTCTCGCTCTCCAGCCTGTCTTCTCGTTCTATCGTCGCGATAAAGCGCGACGACGACCCGAGATTCCCAGCGTCCTCGTTCTAATTATTCCATTTTTCTCCGTTCGCGATTCTTTTATTATATACGACTGCCGCTGCTGCTACTGCTGCTGACCGCGATAAAGAAAAAGAACGGCTCGGATATCAGAATATCGTTTTATTTACGACTATTTTTGCGCTCGTAAGCATTGATTATTTAGTCGCGCCGGCGATATATTTTAAATGGAGGAAAGAAAAAGAGAGGGATAGCCTGGAAAGCGTATAAGCCGATAAGTATTTCTGAGCCCTTGGGAGGCAAGGGGGAACCGAGTCGAATTGAGGAGAGGGCAAACAATGATCGACCTTTCGTCTCTCCGGATAAAGCCTTTTTTTCGCAACGCACATGTGTGTGAGCTGCGGCTTATTTTCCGCCAAGTCAAGGGGAGGAAACGAGGGGAGAGAAGATGCTCCGACTCTTCTGGGAGCGTTTAGGGCAGCGATTGAGATTTCGCATTTTGTACAGGCATAATTCCTCTGCGGGGTAAATATCGCAAGTGTATTTAGAGGTATAAATAAAAGATCCGTTTGAAGTATCCCATTTGGAAAACGTTTAAAATTCTGGGTATACCACGCGCTGCTACCAATTTTTTTTCTTCCACAAACGAGATATTCAGCAAAAAGAGCCTTGCATCGGACATCATTAGCATTATCAAAACCGCTTTGGATAGTAGACACAAAAAGAAGAAAAAAGGTCTCTCGCAACATATCCCGAGGATAATACACCCCCCGGGCCAGTTCTCGCTCGTCCTTTCCCCTCCTCCGCGCTAGTGGTGCGAAAATCCAGCTCTCAGCGAAAAATCTATCCTTCCTTTAGTCTCTTCGTCGAAGGCTCTTCCCTACCCCCCCCCCCCACACCCTCGCTCCGCTCCATAAGCGTATACAACAATACTCGAGTATAAGGAGAGGAGCCGGCTTTTTCGCGACAAACGATATTCCCTCCGCGGCCTCGTTTTGCAGCTCTCTCTTTTTTTTTGCCGTCTTTATCATCGCCCGGGAAGACGCTCCTCCTTACTTTTTGGCTCGTTTCACACACGGACACCCAGAAAGGCGCGCGGGGTAGTCCCAAAGCAAAAGCATTCCCTTGTTCGAACTTCCTGCGCCACTAGCTCAGCAGCAGTGGGGTGAAGGGGGTGGCAGCGGTGAGGGCCGCAGATAGGCAGTAGCGACGGCGTCGGCGCTCAGAGGCCGCACTTTTCCGTCTGAAAGGTCTGCGACGGGAAAGTTTCCCACGCGCCGCCCGCGCGGACTTTCTCGCCCCCGCTGCTGCTGCTACTCTCTTCTCTTCCCGCTACCATCGCCGCCCAGCTCGCTTTTTCTATTTTACTTTGTCCTCCTACTTTGTGCCCACTCCCCCGCCCCCCACCTCTTCCCTTACCCTGCTCTGCTTTTCTACCGGGCCTTTTTTTCCAGCGCCGATGTACCTTTGATTTCTTTTTTGCAGAGCTGTCCCGACCACCCCCTAGACCCCTTTTCCCGGCACTCGGGCGATGATATGTGCATAATCTCGGGAGCAGACCATTTCCCGGGGAGCTAGGCTATGCAGCGGCAACTGAAACGACGTAGTTCTCAAGTTTTTTACGCTCATTGTTACTTGCCCTGAGTCGGGCCAGCGCGCGCACGCGAGCCCGGTGAAAAAGTGCGCAAAACTGTAATAGTAAATCTGCCTCGTTTTAAAATTATGAGTTTTCAGGCTTTAACCTCTCTCGGGCCTACAGTTTCTGCGCTTGGTAACCAGGGGATGAAGAGTAGCACGTCATGATACATTATCCCTCGGAGCCTCGTAATTAATTTTAACAAACGTCCGAGGTGTTTTATACTTGTCGGTAAGCGGGAGCAAGACAGAGAGAGAGAGAGAGAGACTAAACAATTAACGAACAAAGAAATCGATCGGTGCCGTAAAGCGATGCGTTTTCTCTCCCCTCTCGAAATTCTCGTTTCGTCACGGGGCCCCGTCTCTTCGCTAACTCATCGCGCGCACCCACGCGTCTTTTTGACCCTCCCGAAAAAATATATTCTTCCAGCGAGAGGAGAAGAAGTTACCGAGCGATACAGCGCTTTGCGTTCCGCAATCAGTCTTCCCTGCCTTCTTTTGTCCGACGCCTCTCTCTCTCTTTTACTTTCCCTTCCTACGACCACGTTTTGCTGAATGACGACGAAAAGTGAGCGAGGTGCCGAGCGAAATATTGATAAACGATTTAAAAAAGAAGAGGGAGAGAGACCGTACGTTTTAAAGGGATGCCACACTGGCAGCGTCGCCGCCGCCAACGCGATCGATTTCTTCCTCGTCCATTTGCAGACTTAACTTCTTTTTCTCTCTCTTGGGGCCTCTTCAACTTTTTTTCCCTTCCTTTTTTTTTAGCCCCTTTCCTTTTCTTTTCTTCTCTCAGTGAATTCCTTTTAAAGTTGAGAGAAAACGCGCGGCAACTCTTGCGAAACTTACGATTCAAATAACGTGTATACGACTGCGATCTTATGCTAAAGTTACTTTCAAGCTGTTTGAATACATACATACACAACTTGCCAATTCGTCGTTATATTATATTCATCTTTCGAATTTACCGTCTTTTAAAGATGCGAGCAAAGATCGATAGCTCATTAATGTTTAAAATTCCCTCGTTATAGCTGAAAACAAATTTCTCGGCTGGGAATACCGGTTAAAAAATAATATGCCATCACATGTTCAAAATTAGTCTTCTCATTTGTTCTATATCTGATAAACCCGAGGGTGAACAAAATTATTCATTTTTACGAACGATTCGGATCGAAGGACTCCGAGCTCTGCCACCTGGCGCCCGGAAACCCCTTTCTTCGATCCCCCCGTCGACTCGTCTTCGTTTGCGGGTGAGAACAGAGCACTTCTATACTGGGACTCCAATCATCACCGCCTTCTTGAATAATAAATAGTCTGGAGAGAAAGAGAGATATAGAGCCCGCGAGAAGGAAGAAGAAGCGAGGGCAGGTCGTTATTTGTCGATATAATTAATCGAGACCAATATGCTCGAGGCACTGGCGGCAACAGCCGGTTTTCGGGGCTATCTGCTTTGTCATCGGGTCGCTTTAAATAATACGCTGGCTCGCGCCGCCGCCAGCACCAGCAGCACTGCTGCTGCTACTACCTCGAAAGTTTGCCTTTTAGAATAGACGATTAAGCATTTCGCGCGCGAGTCTGGAAGGGGCAAAAAACGACGTGTTTTCGTGGTTCTCGGGTTACCGAGGGAGAAAATTATATCGAGATTTTCGAGCAGACTACGACGAGAAGGAGGAGAAAGAGGAGGCAGGGAGGGGAATGAGAGAGACTCCTGCGGAGAAAGATTGATGGCGACGATTTCTTTCTCTGCCGCGCGCTGGGCCTGGGCTGGGGTTGGGCTATCGTTTTCCGTAATTTAAAGCGCAAATATATTTAAAGCACTAGATGCTTATTCAGGGAGTTGAGATGAGTGGCTTACTTTTTCTCTCGACTGGTTTTTTTGAATGATGATTCCTCTTATGAAAGTAAGGGACGACTTAATTAATACGAGTCCTTTTAAAAAAGTTGCCGGAGAAAATAATCAGAATGTACGGGGAGGGGACACGGACTTGTCGTCGTGAGGCTTTTCAAAAGTTTTAATTGACTCGCTTGTGTGGTTCAAGTATTGATCGGGGAAATGATATAAAACTAGAAAATTTCAGCGATATTATTTATGTTTATATTTCATTCATCTAAGAATGGCTTTTAATTATGTTTTCGTTATTTTCTGTTTCAGGTGAGTCCAACTATCAGAGTATAGTCACGCTTATACTTATTCATGGGTATTGACACGTAAGTCTTGCTGTAAAGTTTAAATCGTTCTAGAGAACAATCATTATTAATGCAAGCCTTATTTTTTATTAACATCAACTCCGCAAACACTATTATTTCGCTGCAATATTAATATCTCCCACGAAGATGAAAAAAACGAAAAAATTAAAATAACCGAACTACTCGACTTAACCAGAGCTTCGTATCTAACATCTAACAACACCAACAACATAGGAAAACACCCAACACACAATAGCGAAACCGTCATAAATCACATCTGGGCTCATACCCAACAAGCATACACGTACACGTTCACACACACCAAAAAATCATTGGCCGTACACAAGAAAATCTAATAACCCAACTCTCCGTGCGCTCCTCCCACATATATATAGAGAGAGAGAGAGAGAGCCGAATCAACAGCGCCGTATCCGTCTGTTACTACTCGCTTAAGTCTCGCGAGAACGCCTGCTGATAACCCCTCGTGAAACACGACTCAGCCGGTGGCTTTTGTAACAGCCTTCCCCTGCTCCCCCACTCTTTT
>JAPYYQ010002208.1:0-45790 GCA_030522585.1 Anagyrus pseudococci | reverse complement strand
TTTTACTATATGCCGAGTGGATCTCCACTTTACTAAAAAAAATAGTAATTTTTGTTACATTTTTAACAATTTTTATTATAACACTTTTCTCAGTGTGCTGCTGCTGTTTGAACTTGCAAGAACTGGCCTAACACAAAAGTTATCGTTGCATTTCGCACACGGCCGTGGATTTATAAAAAAAGAAACAGAAAATAGTCAAAAGTTATTAAAATATTGTCGTTCGTGGATCTCAGCTGATCGCAGGCAGAGAGAGAGGGAGATAGAGCTCGAAGAGTGCGAGGGGGGGGGGAGTATACAGTCGTGAATAGCAAGACATGCGCGCTCGGGGTATAGAGGTCTTGCGTCGGTGCAACAAGTCGCGCAGACGTAATGCCACGTGCGTACCCGGAGAGCAGAATCGACTTCGCTCGCGTGTGTATTTACTCGTCGCGAAAGGAAGAAAGAGACAGAGAGAGAGAGAGAGGCCTCGCGATCAGCTGGTATTCCTCTCCCCCGGACAGCCTGACCGCCACAGCGTGATGGATAGCACGTTCTTTCTTTCTCTCTCTTAGTCTCTCTCGGGTAGTCGAAGGCTCCTCTTATAAGCTCCTCTCTCTCTGGAGACGCGTGAGAGAGTGGAGAGGACTGGCTGCTTGAGGTAATGGACGATTTGATAAGGACGCCGCGCTGGGGCTCTTTATCTGAAACGGGTTCACAAGGTGTACACGCGCGCACGCCTGTCGTTAGCGTTCTAGGAATTTATGCACTCGCCTCCTTTCTTTCTTTCATCGCCGCGCTCTCCTCTCTTTCTCTCTCTCTCGCCTTCTCACGTCTCTGTCTCTGTCTGAGTACCATTGAGCAACGGGTTTTTAACTGCTCCCGCGCGCCGGCTTTGCTTAAAGGCACCACCAACCACGTCGGCTCGAGTGCCTTAATGGTCGACTAACACGATCGACGCGGCTATGACCGTTTTTTTTCTCTCCTTGCACTTAATGCGACTCCGCGCATTAATGTATTCCTTACTGTGGCCCAGCTTGAAACACCCCCTTTGTTTTTCCACTTGAATATTCGCGACTCCGCCTCTGTCCACGTGTGCGTTTGATGCCGATTTTTTCTTTATCGGCCGATGAAAGAAGGCCTGACTCGACTTAAAGGCTCGCGCGCGCGCGCGCGTGTTTATTATACAGCGCCGGGTAACAATCGAACGGCCAATTTCTCTCTATAATTTCCCTCGTGAAATTGCCGATGCAAAGCGCGTATACGTACTTATACGTATAAGCGTTGATGCGAATGACCATCGATTAACCAATGGCTATTGCTACGTCATTCTACACTTGAACTTTTTCTTCTTATGCGCCTCTTTCATTTCTTTTCTTTTCCTTTCTGTCTTTTTTTAGTTAGCTGAATAATAATGTTGTATATCGCACAAGAAGGGGAGGATACGATCTTTATAGTTCGTAAGCTTTTATTGTTTCTCCGTTCCAAGTGCATTAAAACTTTTATAGTAAGTACCCTGCACACCTCGAAGGTCGTAGTTTCGCACTTTTATTATATTCGTAGCATTTACTTTATATATGTATACATATATATCCGGCGCATTAACCGTTAAACGAACATTTAAACCTGCTATGCAATCTTGAACATACATTTCACGTCGTTATTAAATAGAAAAGTCTCGGAAACAATATACGATACAACTACATTGTACGTTTACAAGCCGAAGCTCGAGCTGTAGAGAGAGAAAGAGGGAGAGAGAGAGAAGAAGGAGATGTTATGAGTAAAGTTTAACAATCGCAGTACATCCCTCGAGCTAGTACTTTTAATGCAAAAATCTCAGAGAATAGGAGACGTCGGGCATCTAACAGGCTTGCACACGTGAGCTTACATAAAGCGCAGAGACTTGGGGCGCGAGGAGAGCAGGAAGCGACGGCTTATAACAGCCTGCCCGAGTGTATACACTTATATGTACCTAAAGTCGAACGCAGAAAGAGCGCGAAGCGACGAAAACGTGCGCTATCACGATGCGGCTAAAGAAAAGAAAAGCTTTAATACTTAACATTGGCAAATCCGAGTTTTTCCGAAATTCAGCAGGATTTCGGTATAAATATCGTGTACCAGTCCATCTGATTCTGTCAGCGGACAACAAATGAGCGACAGCTCCGGCACAGCATGCGCTCTCTCTCTCTCTCTCTCTTGGTATACACTAGGCTCGACTCGCTTTCTGAGAATCCCGGACATTATCGCGAGAGAGAAAAGGAGGCACTTCTAAATCCTGGCAGTACATGTGCGCGCGCACGAAATAAAAAATGCGCGTGTACACGCGCGGGAGACACGAACGGGCCTTCCTTACTCGAGAGACGAAGATATGTCCAGAGAGAGAGAGAGGTGGGAGGGGGCATAAAGTATATCCTTGGAGTGCGTCGCTTTGTCGGCGCTGGAGATGACGCGGACTATACGCGAGCGTACAAGCTTCGCCGGGACTTATCTACCCTAGTCCTATAGAATACTCGGCGACTCGCCTCGTAAACAGTAGGGAGAATAGGAGATTCGGACGAGCGGCCGCCTACGCGAGCGCGTGAGAGATACTGCTGACGGGTTCATTAGCCTGCGACAGTATTTCAACATTCGCTTTTTGTTCATCGCGACCTCCTGAATTTCTTATGTGTGTTATCTCCCGCAATCTTGTGCGCCTGTCTTTGCCCTTTTCTTTGTTTTCATTATTATTGTTATTTAAGAAATCTTGGAGATGAGTTTATCAAGATAAGTGACGTTTATATCGGTCCGATGTAGCATAACAGTCCGATCCAAATTCGAGGCGAATAAAAGTAACGAAACAGCTTTCTCGTTTAGTAGACCAACCGTTGCTTTGAAAGCAAAACAAAAAGAAACACGAGATTCTACATACTTAACGACAAACGCTTTTGCATGACTGGCTTAGCTCGTGTAGGTTTATCAAAAAACCCCTTTAGCAAGCGGAACGTTGGCCGATTATCACCTGCGCCCGGGACTCTCCGGAGCGTCGTGTGGCAAGTGCGTCCGCGATTGGCGCAAATCGAGCGTCCACCCGTTTAACCTAGATCTATGCCCCTTACGTTACCGTACGACTACTGTAATTTGTCGCCTGCCGCAATACGCGCGCGGGCCGCCGCGGCAAAAGGAAAACGACGCGTCGGGGGGGGGCTGCTCGTAGACCAAAGTGAAAACGAGCAATAACGCGCGAGCGAGACCGACGACGCCGCACGCGCGCGCGGCTTATAAACAGAGGATGTAGGAAGAAAAACAAAGTTATAGAGCTAGCTCGCCGCGTGGAAAAGCCCGATCTTCTTACTCTAACGGCTTGGCTTACTTTCGACTTATTTTTAATTATCGACTTTTGAAATATTATTTACGAGAACGACTTAAGGGGGGGAGAGGAGGAGTAAACGAGCAGCGATGTGTGCCTACGTGCCATTTATATAACAAAAAAAAAGAAGTCTTGCTGTATTTGGAGCAGCGACGCATATACTATACGCGAGTGCGTAGAGGTGATTTATAGAGGAAAATCGGCCAATATTTGCCGAGGAAATTTAATGCAGCCGTCTCTCGCTCTCTTTTACTCTCTTCTCGGCTTATCTCCGTCGAAGTATTAAGCTCGCTCGGTTAAACGAGTCGCGTGGCCGTCTTTTCATGCTGCCCGGTGGCAATTATCGACGAGCGACGACAATAAAAGCCGCTCGAGCGATAATAACCATATAGCGGCGAGACAAACACCCCGTACCAGACGCGCGCGGATTTGCTCGGCGAACGCAAGGGGAGAGAAGTGGGGGAGGTTCACGCTACGAACTACGAGCGAGAGAATATGGACCGCAGATAGGACTGGGAGATAAGCGGCGACCTTGAGCCGGAGCAAGAGCCAGCTCTCCTCTTCCACGAGGCGGATGAGTTATCGCGGCGGATCGTGCCCTTGTCCCTCGTCGCGCCCGCAATGAAAATGCGAATGTGTACTCCCATATGGCGCATTCGTAAATACACGCCGCGAGCATCCAGCTGCGTTGGTGAAATTACATTTTCCTAATGCACGCGCGAGGGATATGGGAGCGAGTAAATCGTGTAGGCAGTGCACGCGCGATGTAAGTGTCACGGCGAGTCTCGGCTTTATTAATCATTTAAACGTCCGCGGACGGACTTTTAATTCGGAAAACTTGATTTAGAAACTCGGGTCTCGGGGAAACATTGGGGGGAAAAAATATTGAGATTTTCACTTGGCACACGGAGTTTCTTTGCGAAAGCTGCTGCATTAGTCGGCTATGGATTTGTTTATTTTCATCGGATAAATTAATTTTGCGTTTTATGTAATTATAATATCGGTGAAAATGCAGAGATTTTTATTTTAAGCCGTATATAACATTTCAGAGTACGGTTTAAAGTGGAAATGAAAAATTAATGAATATAAAATGCAACGGTGCTGCACAGTAGCGGCGAGTGGAGTTGATTTTACAGCCCCGAGCACATTATAATGATCGCAAGCACTGTGTGGCATTAGTTTTTTCCTTTCTCTAATATCGATTGATTAATTGGCGCGCCATTAGGCCGCCAGTTAAAAATAGCTCAAAGAGATACACGACCGCGTCGGTCAATCTTGCGGAAGAATGTCTTAACCGCACTAGAATGAGCTTGCGAATTTTCCCGCTGAAAAAGCGCGCTGAAACGTTTTTTTAAATATAAAACATTGGCGATTCGTGTAATTTTAACACCAAGCGCGCGACACAATAACCAACCGTTTTGAAATTGATCGCGCCATTATCTAACGCGTGCATTAAACATCAGCTGAACCGTGGATAAAAGGAAAATTATGAAACAAATCCCGAGAGCTTCGTAATCGCATTTCATAACTCTAAACTTACGAAAATAAAAATAATAATGGAAAAAGTAAACAACGCATATAATTAGCCGGACATAAGAAAAGGTCGAAAAGAAAAAAATAGCCGAGTCGTACTTACACCGCACGCATATATGCACGAGATTGCGTAATCGCGTATATACCAGAGAGCCCAGGCGGACTTTTGCTTTCATTAAAACTCATTAGCGTCCTATCCCGGCATCAGTGAAATCGCGTTATACCAGCTTTCCTCGAAAATTTCACCCCGCGCGCGTCCAACGACATAACTTCCTATATTCCAACTCTCCCTCGCGGCTAGACGAGCGAGAGTCTGCAGCGACATCGGCAACGTATGAATAGGGAAGAAGAAAAAAAAGGGACAGAATCGTAAGAATGAGAAAAATGAGGGTAAGAAAGCTTGGAAGAGGATAACGCACGCGCCTCTCTCTCTCGCGACGCGCTTATCTCGCGTAGCATCTCGTCTTTTTTTCCTCCTTCCGCGCGCGCGAGGCATATAGCAGCTGCTCCGCGGAGCGCGACGCTCTCTTGCCGCATTGTTGTGCGGGGCCTCAGGAAAAAGTAGACGTCCTCGCTGGCTTATGCTACACACACTCTCGCGCCACTCGGATTGTCCGCGAATGACGTTCGGCCTTTCTCGCATTTACTAACCCGCAATTAAAGCCTCGGCGCTTGTTTGCCTGTCGACGATGCACACGTCCACCTCCGGGCCGATTAAATCTCCTTCGTCGATTCGTTTCTATACCCGCCCGTGTGCCACTGCTCGACGCATCGCTCGCGCAGTGTCAACACAAGTGCAGCGTGTCCTCACGAAAAACGAGTTCCTTGCTCCTCGCCCGTACTTTTTAACACGTTTTTCAACCGAGCGCATAGTGTCACAAAGGCCCTGGGCCCAAAGTGCTCTGCTGACGTTTTCTTTTCTTTCTTCAAAACGGTACTTCCACACGGCACGCGGACATTACCCGCGATATATCGCGCTTAAGAAAAACGGTCCGGCCAACAGAGCCGGTATACACACTCGTGAGGTTATTTTTTTGTTTTATTGTTCCCAGTTAACAGAGCTATAAAAGCGAGCTGTGTGTCGAGGGGGGGCGACGGTCGAAGGAGGTGGTTGTGAGGCTTCTCTTGCGTGCAAACAACATAACCGTACGTCTTGTATGGTCAACCGAGCGCACTTGCGCGACAACCCGCGCGCGCTCACGTACACAGCCGTATACGTTAAGACAAAGGTTAAATATTTAAGGGAAGGACAATGAGGCCGACATGTCCGGCTTTATCCGCGCTCCGCCAGCAGAGCCCCGAGAGCCTGTAGATGACATTACGGCGCTGGGCAAAGCTCGTTTCGCTCCGGCGGAGCGCTTGAAGTCCGCGCACATAACGACCTCGTCGGCAACGACGTCCTCGCGGGAATCCAGCGCTCTCGTCCGGAAAGTGTTGGCGCGCGCTCGCCCTGGCGAAAGGGGAAACCCTGCAGACTCGCTTACGCAACGCTATACACACGCGTGTGCACATACGCGGGAAGTGCCGTTTTTTTTCTTCTTCAACCAGTGCCGCCCAAGCTGCAAAACCGGCCCGATCTTGGAGAAATCGCTTCGTGTATCGGAAGTGCACCGAGGATTTCGCTCGATTAGTGTCGCGCCCACTGTGTTCCTGTATGTAGCGTATACCGATGGATTTAGTGGAAAATCATGCACGACTGTTTAGGCGATGATAAGGGAAGGGGCCCCCGCCGATACACGATCTCATAAATCGTTTGGGCTGTATGTACATCGGTATATATCGGTAGCGGGCTTATATCGTCTGGAATTGAAATCGTGAAATCGGGAGAAATTAACGGGTTACGTTTACGTGTCGTCGGCGGTAACTTGTGTGCGCGCTTATACATTCAAGCTCGGAGGAGAAAATCTGTGGGTGGTATGCGAACGTGAGAGCAAGAGCTAGCGAGTATATATGCTCGAGCCATTAGAAGCCGATGAGTATAAATTTAAAAGATATTAATTTAATTGAAGCGAGTTTCGGTACACATATGCGCGCTCTCTCTCGCTCGTTTATTTATCGGCGCGGCGCATCAATATTTACTTAATTTTACGGCTAACTAAACGCAAACTCGACGAAACTTCGAAAAAGCCCGAAGTGTGTCTTTATATAAACATGTATTCGTCTACACTGATCGCAAGGTCTATCATTATCTCGCGCACATCGATGAGATAGCATCTAAACTATGCGAGATAGTTAATACACTTCTGGCCTGATATTGCCTCGAGTATAGTAATAATAAATTATAGATCAAGCGATTCTAAATTGAAAATCAGGCTAAACTCCGCACGAGAGTCCCACACATATGACTTTATCTAATCAAAGGAGCTTTCGTTACAAGCCGATCGATCGCTTATAGAAATTCCCGCTGGAAAACGCTACCTCTCAGCGCTCTTTCTGTCAACGATCGATCCGAATTGAGACGTCAAGTTCAGCTTCCATCTCAGCCAAGAAAAAGAGAGAGAGAGAGAGAAAGAGAGAGAGACAGCCTGTGAGATTCGGGCAACAAAGACAGGCAGAGAGAGAGAGAGAGAGAGCGATGCAGAAAACATCGAGTTCATTTGAACTGATAAGCGCTAAGAGCGCACACACCTGAGCAGAAAGCACATATACGTGTATGTATACAGAGAAAGAGATGGAACTGGTGGGGATGAGCACTCGGCGCGAGTGTATATCGGGAGAGGATGCTACGGAGCGATAATGAACTTGGCCGCGCAGTCGAGGATAAGCCGCGCTAGAGCTACGTTGCTCTCTGCGCTTCTCCTCTGCTTGTTTTTTTCCATTTTTTTCGCCCCCTCGAGGAGGAGCGGCCGCGCCGAGAAGGAGGAGAAGGAGGAAACGGCGAAAAGCCCGCAGCCGGAAGTACAGAGGCCGCAGTTGACTCGTAGCCGTCACAGACGCCGCTGCTGCTGCCGCGGGCTCTCTCTACCTCGGTTTCGCGAGTAAGTCGCGACGAGTCGTTGCTACTTTGTGCTCTGTGTGTGTGTGTGTTACGTGCTGCTACTGCTTTCTCTCTCTTTCTCTCTGTCGCTGTGCAATGCAGGAAGTGCGCGAAGGAAAACGACGTCGTTTCTAAGTGATAGAAGCTCCGAATTTTTTTCTTTGGTATTTCGTTTTTTTTCGGTCTGAACTTGCCGAGTATGTACATCTCTTGCCGTGGCTCATTGTTATGCAGAAAGAGAGATAGCGTTGGAATTCGAGTTTGATCAGTTGACTCGAGGTGAATATATTTTGTTTGCCTAAGATCGGCGACGCGCCGGCTGTTTGCTTAGAGCTTCGTTGCTGCGCTCTTCTCGCGCTTGCGCCTCGTATATGCGTGTGCGTTGTATCTCCGAACGAGAAGAGCTATTAATCTCCGGGTGTATAATAACGATAAGCGAGATTGTCTCTCGATTGATTATTTCGATTGTTGTTCTCTTTATTTTCGCTAACGTAAGATTAGTGCCAGAATAAAGTCAAACTTAAAGAGCAACGCTCGTTTCTCTACAATGAAAACGTGAACTTTGAACGTGAACTTTTAGTACCTTAGCTTTGTCTCGTTCCATCTGGCTCCCATTATTGCATTTACAATGTATAATCAAGAGTAACAGACTAGTTAGGCTTCGAGCATCGACGTGCCCGAGGCAGAGACGAGTTTAGACGAGTAGGAGGATGATAGAGAGGCTGTTAAACGAGAGGAACAAAAAAAAAGTCGAAATCGCTGGAGCGACCTCCGCGTAAGCTGCGCTTCTCTCGTGTATAGCCGCTGATCTCGGGAAAATTGCAGGCTCTCGGGTCGTTAGCTTTGGTTAGAGCTCGAATCTGCCTACCGTTAACCCGTTTATACCGCAAACGCACTCTGTCATCTCTCTCTCTCTCTCTCTCTCTCTCTCTCTCTCTCTCTCTCTCTCTCTCTCTCTCTCTCTCGAATGGAAATGCACGGAATTACGGTTTGCCGAGTAGCTGCTGCCCCCCTCTCCTCCTACTCTGAGAACTGCCGCCGTCCAAATATTAATGCGAGCATTAGGATTTGTTATTAAACACTTGCGGTTCTTCGGCTACTTTTTCCCCTGCTTTATCTCGAACGGATTAGAATTGGACTTGGGGGGATTATTAATGATTATTAATCGGGGGGATGCTCCGGCGGAATTGGAGATAGCAATCTGCTGCCGGCTGCAACTGTGTTTCTGCCGGAAATCAATTAAACCCTCTCCGGCTACATATCTCAATGGAACATTGTGAAATTCGATTTATCCGTTACTCGCTTTAACATTTTTTTTTCTTTTATTTTGCAAAATCAAAATTTACTTTTATCTCGTTCTTCGGTTTTTAAACATTTTTTCGACCAAGTGCAAAGTATAATTCTCTCGATCAACGCGCGAAAATAGAAATGACAAAGATCACAATTATTTCTCGCAATTGTGTAATCTTTAACGATAATAACTGATTGTACACTCGCGCACAGATATATCAAGCTAGATAATTAAACGAAATTGTTTCTCTCGAGCGCGCGAGGACGACGTATTCTCGTAAACAACACTCGAATTCGCGAAATATTTCTTCTTTGCACGTTCGAGCCTGAAACAAGGTACAGGCCAAACCGACATCCTAGAGAGAAGGAGAAAAGGGAGAGCGGCTTATCTGGGCGCCCGTATGATCCTTGACATGCAAGTCGTGTGTATTATATAGAGTCGTGGCGCGCACAGCTGGGGATATTATCATTATCAGCTATAACCCGTAGCTCGAGGTGACATCGTTTCAGGCTCGGCTGCCACGAGATAACCTGTCCCGACTCGCGCAAGGCTTTCCACGGTAATTACTCTCCGTCCTATGCGTGACGATGAAAGAGAGAGAGAGAGAGAGAGGGACACGGATAGAAATCATACGGTTTTGCTATAACTTGTTGCGAGCTTTTTTTCTTCTTTTCATTTAAAATTGTAACAAGTTGTTTTTTTTTTCTTTTTCTTCTTTTTTTGTATGCTCGTGCTTTGATAAGAAATCACTTTCAAAGTCCGCACAGTCCGCTGGCTCACTCGATTACGCGTTTTAAAATAAAGTTCAGTAAATTTTTTTTTCTTTTTTCTTTTCGGTAAGTTTTCCGTTTGCAAATAATAATTTTATAGTAATTTAAAATAAAAGTTACGATATAGTTTATACGTATATGATTTTACGAAATCGCAATATCTGAAAAGTTTTTCCTCGGAATCGTTATAAGCCGCGAGCTTTATGAAACAATGCGCATTGCGAGGGGCGTGCATATAAAAATCATAATTTCAAAACAAACGAAAGTCCGCGCTAAGCGTACAAACACACAGCCGACAGATAAAAAATGCCGACTAAAAAAGGCTGGGTTAAAGAAAGCATAACGCGCGCGGCGCCGAGAGAGCCTGAAGCCGCGTCGGCGCCGGGCATTTCGAAAGAACAAAAGAAGCCAATTACAGTGGTCGATCTCTCTCTCTTGGTCTCTCGCAAGCCGCGAAGAAAAATCGGCTGGTAGTTTCGGGCCCGAGGTTAGTTTACGTGCGTATCAGCGAGCGCGATCTCTCGCCGACAGGCGGCAAGAGGCCCATAGCTGCAGCTCCCGGCCGGGAAAAAGCGTAGCGGCGCCTGTTAATTTTCACGGAAGACGTAGCCGCGCCGCTGATGGTTTCCTCAAACTGGTCTAGCCCCCCTCCCCCCTCCACCAGACAGCCGTCCATATTACCCGCAGACTTTCGCCGCGAGCCTGCAATTAATCCGGCGCCCGATCAAAGCCGCACACGCGGAATCGCAAGAAGCGTGACGAGGACGAGAGGAGTTGAGAACTCGGCGAATATCTTGTACACGTCGGCCACGTTGAATGCCCCCGGGGGCTTTTATTGCCGGGAGAAAGGGAGCAGTGTCGGGGCTCTGTGTGTATTGTTCGGCAACCGGCCGCGGCTCTTTATTAGCGCGATATAGATAATTCAATGGCATGGACGAAGTTGAGTTGGTTAAAACGGGGGGGGGGAGAGAGGGGGAGCAGAGGTCTAGGTAGGAGGAATGTTTGCCGTGTGCGGCGTAATTGACGGGTGCGAGAGAGAGAGCTGTCGTCTTTTTTTCCGACTTTGGCGAAGCTGCTTGGACCAGAGGACAACGTAGCGAGACAGGTTGTACTGAAAGTTCACGTTCAAACGAAAGACGAGCAGGCTGCAAAGTCGAATTTTATGCGGAAGAACGAGTGCAAATTTATCGTGGATGTATTGTTCGTTTAGGCAGGAAGGATCGCTTAATAGAACAGCTGCATACGAAAACAAGGCGCACTAGCGAGGAAGATGTAGCAGTCGACGCAGTAAGTGAAAAAAGGATGAAAACATCCCAGCAGGAAAATCACGGCTGCTGCATACGAGAGCTGTAAGCCGCTGAGGAAGTGAGAAAATGAGCAGCAGCAGCAGCAGCTGACTCGAGGAGTTTTGAAGTGCGCAAAAAAAAGGAAGAAAAGTCCGAGAGAAGGAGGGATTGTGCGCGCGTGTGTGCTCAAGTGCGCTCTCTCCGCCGGGACTGAATATATATGGGGAGCCATAAAGATGTCGTGCAGGAAAAAAATCGATTCGAAGATATGGAACGAGTGGGCCGAGTATACGCAGACGGTGAGTTTCCTCGCGCCCACGCTGATAAGATGCCCCCCCCCTCCACACCTCCTACACCAGCTTGATTCCTCTTCTTCTCTTGTCTCGTTTGTCTTTTTTTTTTATTACTCGCTCGTTTAGATTCGCGCGACAATTAATTTGCGGAGCGCTGGCTGCGCATAAATCAGAGAGGAAGAAAGCCGACGCGGCTGACGTAAAAAACAATCTCTTGCTCTTTGCTATAAAAGCGGCTACTGCGCGCCCAAGATTGTCTTGTGGGAAAAAAGCTTGGACTCGGAGGCTAATAACGATCGACTTTTAATTCACCTATATATGCACGAGCGCCGATTAGCATTAGTGCGCGTATACGCGTTTGTGTATGTACATACAGAGACGCGTGTACGCGCTCGTCGTAGGCAGGAGAGATTGGTAAACGAAGTCCGTGACACTGTTTTTGAGCCAGGCGGCAGAGAGGCATTAGCAATGTTGAACAAGCTCGCGGGCGCAGCGAGATTGCGAGCTTATACTTCCCCTCCTCCTGCGTTACATACGTACATTTATAACGTGAAATAATTGCAAAAGCCGCGCGACTCGCCCAATACTCTCTCTCCCTTGCATTATTTTTTTTGTCATCTCCTACAACAGTCCGCGGCGCAAGAGCAAAGCGACGACGCGCGTTTCCTCGATCATAAAATAGGATAAGCGATATTGTTCGGCTGCAAGTGCGCGGGAAGTCGCTCTTTACTTTTAATCGGCCGTAAATCAAGTGTACCACCTCCCTCTCCCCCCGTGTTCCTCCCCGGCTTCTATATAGACACGCGCGTTGCGTATATTGCATAAGCCGCGCGAGATCAAAGCGGGCCCGTGGATAAACTTTTGCCCAGAATGCAAAAACAAAAAGTCCCCGGCACACAAAGAGAGCCTCTACGCCGCGACCGAGGCAAGGTCGTTCGAGCCATATGGACGCGTGTGATAGTTGCACAACCAGACTAACGGCGCCAGCGCGCGAGCCGATTTCTCCAACGAGAGAGAGTTGCAGTCCTCTATAGGTATATCATAAGTCGCAGGCGCGCGAGAAAGAGATCCGGCCCCGATCACTCCTCGACATCACCCCCGCGAGCTTTGCTGGAAGCTTCCAATTTATCGCCGCCTTATTTCCCTCTGCACACCCGCCACCTATACTCGTCGACTTCTTCTTCATCTTCTTGTTTTTTATTTTTTCTGTATTTTTGCTTTTTTGGCTTCTCGTCTACTTCTCGAGTCTGAGATAAGGAAAAATGGGGAGATTTATACTTTTATAGATCTAGGATTCCCGGCGCCTCGTGTTTGATTTTGCAAGAGAAAAAGGGGGGGGACTATTCATTCGCTCCCCTCTTTCTCTCTTCGAACTTTTTTTTTTATTGCAGACGACGCGGACTGTTCTGTCGAGGACAATCTTCCGAGCGATCGATCGTGACGGATGGCTTTATTGCTCGTTTTAACGTTGTACACGCGTGTTCAACAATGACAAATCACTGCTTATTTACCGTCCTCAACTTGCGCGCGGCTATATATTCAAGCGTATCTCGATGCTGCCGGATCGGAAAAGCATTGTATAAAGGGGAAAAACGAATTAACGAGGAAAAATCAAATAATAAACGTCCTTAGCCCGTAAATAAAAGATCGCGAAGAGTAAATATTGCAACGCTCGAGACGCCGGGGTATACATACAGCTGCGCACGCATACTCACAGACACAGGCGCACAGGTGGCTCGGAGTATATAAAGCTCTGGTAATCTCTCGCACTTAGCTTAATCGAAAGGTGCTTCGGCAAAACGACGGCCGAACTATTAGCGAGTACTTACGGCTCTCATCTCCTGCCCCGAGAGCCTACACGTACCTCGATGCGCTGCTCTCTCTCGGCGCGGCTAAACATTTTTCCAGGCTCGAGAGAACGCCAAGTTAATTCAGCGCGCGGCCCACAATACACCGGCCGCCGCCCCGTCATCGCGATTCCCCTCCCCGATATATAGGTGGAACGCTTGAAGAGAGCCGGACCCTCTGGCGCCGCGTGCTTATAAACCCACCTCCTCCTCCTTTTTTCCTCGATTCGCGCGGGGCTTAAAATTATAGACGCCAGGCTATATTGCGCTTCTAAAGTGGGCAGGCGGATCTACGTTGTATGCCGGGCTCGCGCGGGAGGATCGATATACCTTTTGGTTTAATCGCAAGTGCTCTCTCTCTCTCTCTCTCGCGTGCACTTGGCCGATGCCATGCTCAGATACTATACACACATATTCCGCCGCTGCGGAAAACGCGCCCGGCGCTGTCGTGACCAAGAGGCAGGCGCTCCTCTCGACTGCCTCCGGCGGCTTTATTAATTTCACCGGATTTGTTTACGAGAGAGAGAAAGAGAGAGCCCAATGCTCGGTTGTACTTATTTGCCCCGCCTCCAACTCGAAAAATTCGCTTGGACTCTTTTTTTTTTATCAACTTGATAATGCTGTTTGTACGCGTATACACGACTGATCTCGGCCACCGGAAATACATTGTGTTCTTTTTTATTTTCGTGATTTTCGCCCGGCAGTTTTTATCAAAATCGCGTAAAGTAAGAAAAGAAAACGTGTTCGGCGTACGATATGCTGATTATAACGAAGAAAATTAAAAAAAAGGAGAGAGAGAGAGGGAAAAGAAAGTTGTGTCCGTTAAGTGCGAATTGCACGATAAACGCGCTAATCGCAATTTTCATGCCCTGAACGCACACATCGATGGCGAATAGGCCGAATTCTCGGGGGCCATTGCCGTTGGAGCATCTATACCTGCAGAGGCAAAGGAAGAAGAAGGCGGCTAAGAGTATAAGGGAATAGGAGGAGGATGAGAACCGAGCGGAGGGTTTGGAGATCGAAGGCGCGCACGTTTCGTTACGCATTATATTGCACGGACGGCCCGTATACCTGTTCTCGGGTGGACGCCAGGGGAACGCATCCGAATACATGCCGCACTAGTCTCTCTCGTCGAGAAGAGGCTCTCTGGTCCGTCCTACGTTACACCGGCAGCGTGCGGCCTTTTTCTCTTCTCTTTCTCTCCTTTGGCCAGGGCCGTAGTATACGCGGAGCAGCGCCGTTTCCTGCTTACCGACCTGGTCTTTTGTCTTTGGATTTTCAAATCCGCCGGATTTGGCGATCGACAGGTGTGCGCGCTTGCTGTTTACTTTTTTCCTGGCCTTTTTTTCGCTGATTCAAGCCGTAACTGCTGAATAAATAAAGCGCCACGATTGAGACTCTGACGTGCGTATTTGCCGCTATTTTATAATCGGCTCTTTTTCTTTTCGCCGGTCACAATTTCACGGGGTCTTACGAGAAGAATGCGCGGATCGGCGTTACGTGCTAAAATGAGGAGCGACGGCGGGCTATAGAGTTTAAACACAATGCCAGGCATTAAGAGAGTGATGAAGTGAGAAGATCACTCTTGCGCGCGCGCGAGAACTTTACAGGCACGTTGAATGCTGTACTACGCGCTCGTGCTACCTTCTCCCCCCCCTCCTCTACTTCTGCTCTTTATTATCTGCATCTCTCATCTCGTCTACTACCCCTTTGTCTCGCGTCATTACACAACCGTGAATAGTCATCCTCCGCCGAAAATCTCGAAAAGGCACAAAGTAACATTAGCCGCGCACCTCGTACACACGCCAAAGCTCTGTAATTTTCCTCCCGAGAGCGATCCTATCGGTAGGAAATTTCGTACGTGTACGAATGAGGAGGGGGGGGGGGGGTGAGAGATAAAGCCAAACACACATATACGAGTTACCATAATTTCCAGTGTACATTAAATACACTATATTTGATCAAATGTATTTAATCCGAAAGAAAAAGAAATTAATTATTTTGTTTTGAAACGTCGCAACGATGTGTTTCTAGTTTATCCCTTTTAGTTTTTGCCTTATACGACTGCACGAAATTCGAGGGTTTAGCGCGCTACGAATAATTTATGCCGGCCATAAATTTTCTCATAAAGCGGAATTAGTCCCATAAGTATTTGGAAATGCTCGCGAGAGAGAGAGAGAGAAGTTAGCCGGGAGATTATAAAGACAAGACGAAAACAGAGAAGAAGTGCGACAGGGAGAGATATAGAAGGGAAAAGGGGGGACCATAGCCGTAAAGTCAACGAAAAAGGAGATATCGCCGACTGCTGCTGCTGCTGGACTGCTGTAGAATGCCGTCGCACGCGCGCGTTTAGCAAGCCTATATGACTCTCTTGCTCTTTCTTTCCATTCCATTATCTTAATCTTCGTCTAGACGGCGCAGTCTGTTGGGACCAGCCGCGCGCCAAGCGACGATGACCGTACACAAAAAGGCCAAAAATTCGCGCCTCTGCGCCAAAGCCGTAACCGAAAACGCCCTCATTTTTCTTTCCTCCCGCCCTCTTTCTCTCTTTTTCGTCCTTGATATGCGCGCCTCTCTCATGGACCATTCACTCTGACTTCCATCTTGCTTTAATCTTCAGTAAAAAAAATATCCAACGTCGTCTCACGAGGACGACTTATTAGATGGTATCTCTAATTACGAATGTGCTTTCGCTAGGCAGGCACACAAAGAACGCATTTCTCGTCGAGAAAGTCGAAGCGCTTTATGCACAATACAACGTTTGCACTTTGACTATTCGCTTTCCTTCCAAAAAGAAAAAAATCATTTCGCACATACACGCACATATCTCTTGGTCACGTGTGTATGTGAGAGAGCCGCAATCGCGAAATCAACAATCACAACGGTGTGAGAACGAAGAGAAAAAAAACCAGTTGTTTTGCATGCGCAAGCGCACACACGATATTATCCGCTGTGCGGCGCAATCTCATCCGCACTGTGCGGCACGTGAGAGTTGGCAAGATCGCGGGAGAGTAGGATAAGCTCGCCGATAAATAAAAACGTCCGGGTTCTGTCGCGTTTCGCGCGTCCCCCCCTGTAGGCTCCACCGCTCTCATTTTTCACCTGTTCGAGAGAGGCTCTCGCTCTCGAGTTGCGCGACGAGTTCCATTGTCCGACGGAGAGCCAGACACTCCCACCGTCTCTCTCCTTCGTCGCTCCATCCACAATGCCACGGAGAGCCTGGATAAAGTGTATATCAGAACAGCGCGTGTACGCTAAATTTTGAAAGGCTTGTATTAAGTTTTGCTCGAGATTTCGAGGGATAGGAAAAATTGTGGCATTATTTTTACTTTTATTTGTGAATATGAATCTCATTAATATACAGTGGATTAAATTTCTATGGGTTTTTGGAATACGGTTAAAAAATCTTAACACGAGTGGTTATAATTAAATTGAATATTTATTTCATTAAAATCATATTATAAAAAGTATTATCATATATATTTTTAGTTAACATAATTGTCATACATCTAGCCAAAACCAGCCTGATAGAAATCACGCCATTTTGCCCACTTTTGAAACGCTTTATCTCACACTTACTAGCTATTTAGAAGAAGAACTAGCCAGTAAATGGGTGAAAAAGCGTTTCAAAAATGGCATGATTTCTACCAGGGCACCGGCAGGGGTTAATATCGTGTGACTTGGCTATCGTCAAATGCTTTCCCCTAACTTCAACAATTCTCGCTACATGGGGAAGCGCGTCGATGTATTGTATTACTAATAGTATTATCTAATTTGTATAATCAAATGTTTAAATGTAATTATTTCTTGTTTACGCGTCGAGTACAATTTATAAGAATCCCGGCCAATACCCTCATCGTCCTGATTCTGAGTTATATAGCGTTTAACATAATAGAGTAATTAATTCTAGTCATCACAAAAAAGAAATTCACCATTTTCTTCACATCATAGCTTTGAGCAAGCGCTTTTTATCCAGGCTCGAAGTATAAGATAATATCTTATCAATAACTAACGTTGGCAATACATAATCACTAATCTTAAGCAAACAATCGGCTGCCTTATAGTGCAATTCGTATTTCTTTACAATCACGAAGTTGAACTTGAGAAAACTTTTGTAAATCGGAAACTTATAACTTATGTTTTCAATGTAATGAACCTTTTCTAATGTCAAATTTCTGGCGTAGTTGATGAGCTGGGGCTTGTCGCTTCGCAAAAATTCGTAAAGCGACAGTCCATGCCCGAATCTGACCAACTTAATTCTGAATATCTCCTCATCGCATCTCTCCTTAAACTCGTGCATTTTCCGGGGCTCGATAAAAGCCGCGTCTTTCGCATCGATATCGAGCCCGATAGCCTGCCGTTTGGCGAAGTACCGAGCGAACGAGGCAAGGACCAAAGGCAACTGGTAGTCCGTCTCCTCCTTTTGGTCGTACAACTTGGGATACTTGGCGCCGAAGAGAAGCAGCATGTCGAGGATAAACTCGTCGCAACTGCACTCGTTAACCTTACACCAGAGCAGGGCCATGTCGAGGGGAGTGAAGTTGTAATCGCTGTACTGGTTGACATTGGCGCCGTGAGCTAGGAGATCGACCACCATGGCCCGGTGAAGGCTGGTGATCTTGAGCTGGCTCCGGTCGCCCCTGCATCCGTGACGGCCGACGCCGGGGAAGACGGCATTGTGGAGGGCCGTGCAGCCCTCGGGCTGCCGGCAGTTCACCTCGGCCCCGCGCTCGCAGAGCAGCCGCACGGCCTCGACGTCCTTGAACCTGACCGCGTAGCTGATGGCCGATTCGCCGCAGTTGGTCTTGGCGTTGAAGTTGACCCCTGCGTCGAGGAGGGCCTTGAACATGGCCTTGTGCCCGTAGACCAGGCTGATGTGGAGGGCCTGCTGGCCCATGCTGTCCTGGTCGTCGAAGTGCCGGAGGTGCTTCAGCAGCAGCTCGAAGCACTTCATGTAGCCGCGGTTGACGCTCAGCAGGAACGGCGTCATGCCGCAGACGTCGATCGTGTGGTGGGGATTAGCCCCGTGCTCCAGCAGGATTCGCGCCATGTTCGTGTAGCCGGACGACACCGCGTGGAAGAGTGGCGTCGCACTCGCGTCGTAGTACGGCTTGTCAACGTTTGCACCTCTCTTTAGCAGCTCCTGTGCTCTCTGCAAGTTCGATAGAGCGTTACGATGCTCTTCCTTAAGACGAGGAATCAACAGAGTTTCTCGGGCACACTTACGAATATGTTGTTGTCTATAACGGCACACGTGAGACTCTGCAGAAAATTCATTACTTGAAACTTCACTAAGAACAATAACTCGAGACGGACGAACTTGGAATGACGACAATTTGCTTACTGGCAGATCCTCAAGGTTGGCTTCTATGAGCCCAAGCGTCTACGAACCTTAGCACTACAGTTTGGGCCAACGACTCGATGGGAAGTACTGAGTTTACTGGATGCGCATCTTAGTTTTAATGCGGGGTAATTAAAGGACGCCCATTAGAGGTACGCTTAAGGACAGACGCTATAGCTAGAAAGAGATGTACATTTTAGGTACTACTATAATGGCTGTTTCCAGGTAAAGGACGTTCAAATATAGAATTTATAATAATAAACGAAAATTTCCTTAATTCTCATTTAACTAATTTACTGACCTGAAAGTATATAAATTTACGTTCATTCGAAAAAAACAATGTCCGTATAAAAAGTCGTATCGATGCATTCTCAATGAAAAAGACACACTCGCAAAACAAAAGAAAAAAAAAAGGAATTTCTCTTTCTCTCGCAGTATAGCATCTCCGCTACACTTTCCCCTTCATCTCGTCTTCCTGTGGCAGCAGGCTCTTTCCGTAGCGCTCTCGCTTCTTCCTCGGTCTTTTACCCGGCTACGTTATTTTCGCATTCCGTCCTATAGCCTCGCTCGTTTCCGTTTCACTTCTCGCCTCTTCCGTTTCGACAAGCGTGTAGACACTTTTCCGTTTCTTTCCCCATTAGGCTTCCCTGTTCCACACTAGAGCGTCGTCGCATGCAGTTGATTTTTCTGTATACGCGTCTCTGGCTCTCTTGGCCCCATTTAAATATCGTGTCCTTTTTCCAGCGCTTCCTGGACCGCGACTGACTCGCTTTCACTCTTAAGGCCTGGCGATCATCTTGATTAGATAGCACCAGTGGAGCCTAGTGATGAAAAAATAATCGACCGGCGTTGATTTTAATACGAGATATAGAGACTGTCTTTATTTTAGAACATCATTTTTCAAGGGAGGGTGGGGAGAATTTTTTTTATAGACGCGTGACGAACCGAGTGTGAGAGAGAGAGCGAGCGCCGCTTCTCTTATAATACACTGATAAAAATAAACAATTCATCTTTATTCATTGACAAGCTTATGACGAGGATATATGGAGAGAGAGGCGATCGGCGAAGAGAAAGAAAATACAAAATTACCAACGAGAGCGAGAGAGGCAAAAAATCGATATGACGTTAACGGTAACGATTGTTGCTTTAGTCCTCCTGTCTTTTTGATATCTCGTCATAGCCAATAAGCTCGATAACAAAAAGTCCATTACCACGACCGAAAAAGAGAGAAAAATGTACAAGAGCTACTGCAGGCTGAATATCCGTTGAAAAGAAACGGCACGTGCACGCGTGACTTTTTCGTTTCACCAGTTTTAAAGTTTTCCGTTCGACGAAGACAAACCGATTTCCGTAGCGTGGGGGGGAGGGGAGTCGGTGCACGCGCTGATCGTCTGTCGGCTTTGGGCTCATTAAAAACACCTTGCAATGCCGTGCGCGCCGTGCCGAGTGCTCTCTCTCTCTCTCGATCGTCTGTTGTGTTGTCGCTTTTTTTTCAAACTTAAATTATAAACAAAAATCGATGATGACGTTCGCGTGTCACAACAAACACGACAAATATTGCTCGAGGTAAATGAAAATATTGTTCGGAACGAAAAAATTCGTTCTCCAGAGAGAATGAGAGACCAGTTGCGGCGCTCGAGAGCGCTATAATACGTTATCATCTCGAAGCCTATTTCATACGCTTCAACAATAACGATTAAGTTCCTGCATTCCTCCTTTATTAGGAAACATCATTTTTTTTCGTCTTTCTCAAAGCGCTTATTTCTACTGTTAATCGAAAAAAAAAATCCATTAAAAAAAAAAGATTACCAAAAACTTCGAATCATTATAAAATCGTTATAAAGTTGCTCAAGTTTATTTGGTCAAAAGAGCCGTCGGTCTCTCTCTCTCTCTCTCTCTCTCTCTCTCTCTCTCTCTCTCCGGCATATACAAGCGCGCATTATAGAAGTTCATCTGGTTTTCTCCCCCGCACATGCAGCAGCAGCAGCAGGGCACGAACACAGACTTATTTCGGCGTCGTCGTCCGCGTTCTCGGGGGATCTGTCGGTGGTAGCCAATCGCCGCGCAGGTCTCTTCTGCGCACGCCCGTGAGAGCGATCAGCTCGAGCTGTGTGCCGAGTAGCGAGAGATAGACGCCCGGCGCGCGCGCGCGTTCGCCTCTTCGTCGTCGTCGTCGTCGTTGCGCTCCTTCGAGCGAAAGAGAGAGAAAGAGAGAGAGAGAGAGACTGCTCGGTCGGAGCACACACCAGACTGACCAGTCTGCCGCGGAGAGTCTGCCGAACGACGCCGCGTTGGCCGGTCTCTCGCGCTCCCACCCACAGTTCTCTCGTTCTTCTTCTTCTTCATCATCATCGTCATCTTACGCCTCCGCTTATATATCTCTGTCTTTCTCGCTCTCTCTTGCTCGGGTGTGTATTATTGTGCTGGAATCTTTTTGGATACAGAGTGTGTGGCCTGCGGAGTTTGGAGTTTGTCGCGAGCCGAGCGAAGAAGATAGCTGCTGGTCGCTGGTATCTCTCTCGCTCGCTCTCTAGCGCATCAGCACGTGGAACGGGAGATGCGCTGAGCGCAAAAGCCGATCGGCACAGGTATGAGACCCTACCGACGTGGCGGTGGTCCGTTACAGAGAGAGAGAGAGAACCGCCACTCGAGCCCCCTATATACCTTTCTCGCTCTCTCTCTCTCTCTCGCTTGCTCTCTTTCGTTCTATCCTCTATACACCACCGACGCCGCACTGTGTCATTGGGTTGGGTATATTCGTGGGACCGGGGTGTGAGTCGGCCGAGCGTCTTTTTTAGAAGCCCCTTTATCGTGCGCTCATAATCTCCGCAGGTGTTTTTCTCGACGCGACGCCGTGTCTCGGTCTCTTATGGGTGGCTTTTAACGAGCGCGTTATCGGACGCAGGGGGTAGTAGTTGCGGGACCGAGACTGGCGTCTTATCTATACGCGATCGCGCGCTCGTACTGTTTACTCCCCCGGAGAAGAGAGAGAGAAGGATACAGAGCAATCCCGTATAGCCGGGGCCAACAAAAGTACAATTCTCGAGTACACAGTGATACTTAGATACCGGTGGCATATAGTTAACAAAAGAGAGAGTGAGTCCAGGTTACCAAGCTGGCGATTTATGGAGCTCGCCGAGACTCTCTTGGTTCTACTATCTATCTCCCTCTCTCTTGGATCTGCAGTGCTGTAGGTCGGATACTGTTCGGCGAAGAGGAGCAAGGACGATATAAAATTCAACGACGGTCACGGCCTTGTCTCTTTCGACTAACGCGACGCGGCTCCTCCCACCCTTCATCTCAGCTCTTTTTTGCTGCAAAAGGATTAACTCCGATTGACACTGATTCGCTCGTGTCTCTCTCTCTCGTTGTGTATGTTGCTCCGTTTTTTATTTTTCTCTCATCTTCCACTCCCTTCGCTCCCCACCTGTTTTTTTTTTCAAACCCGTTGAATATTTAGCAGTTCAACATCTAGGCGAGAGCGCAAAGTTTA
Source organism: Anagyrus pseudococci (assembly GCA_030522585.1). Lineage (NCBI taxonomy): Eukaryota > Metazoa > Arthropoda > Insecta > Hymenoptera > Encyrtidae > Anagyrus > Anagyrus pseudococci. The sequence goes on along the minus strand of JAPYYQ010002208.1, from coordinate 23,637 downwards.
GTCGACGTCGGGGAACTTTATCATATGCGGAGTGATGCAACGATGAGCTCTGGAATTGAAAAAATGCCAGGAGCAAGAGTCGTGCTCGCTCTCTCTCTCTCTCGCGCGCGCGCTTAAAGACAGCTCTGCATGCAAAATCATCAAATCATCAAACGCGACCACGAAAAAATGTGTGCTTTGCTCGCCTCCCCCTTGCCGATGTAACACACATTTTGTGACTCATCAACTTTCGTTCGCATATACATAAGCGGTCCCCTGACTACTCAAATACCCTCGTGTGTTTTGCGGCTTGCAAATGACATTCGTCACCACCGTGGCAAGGGAATGTCATAATTTCGCTAATAAAGCACACCAAGTGTTTCCACCCAAAAAAAGACAATAACCTCGAGTACACGGAAAGGCTGTAGAAATCGTAGCAACGAGAGGGAGAGAGAGAGAGAGAGCTTACAACAAACGCTTACTCCTTAATGTTTCTGGCTGCAGCGATCTAGGAATGCGCGCGCGTGGCGTCGGCTATTGCACAAGGCCTCGGCATTGTCTGTCGTGATCTCGAAGCTTTACCATCTCCCTCTCTCGAAAAGCCAAACGATCCCAGAGAGCTGAATCGCGCGCTCGTTAAAAAGCAAGAGGGGAAAATTCAGCGGAGAAGCGCCGAGAGGGATGAGAATAAAGGAGGAATATCTCAGCACGTAATAATTCCCCGCACCTGACTTTTTCTCGCGTAAGCCTCCCGCTAATCTTCATGCATGTACACATAGAGACCTTCTCCTCGCCCCCCCCCCCTCTAGCGCTTAAAACACCATAAGCGCGTCTGATGTAACTCCCGCGAAATTGCACGTTCCCTCGCTTATACACTCTGTAGCCTCGGCTCCAACGTAATTGCGATTTCGAAGATCTGCTGCTGGTGGAAGCTATGTCTCTCTCGCGGATAGTGTCGTAACGCGATCGGGACTAGACACCTCTCGCGGTGCGCCCTTTGTTCCTGCTCGCCGCTCTACCCAGCGCGTCCTTCTCTCGTTCCGCGCAGAGACAAATGCTCTCTCTTTCGCGCACTTGGAGGACTGGAGCCGCTGACAAAGGCTCAATACCATAGCCTGACCCCTTCTCTCCCCTCCCCCTCTCTACACAGTGTGCTTGTGCAATTCTTTTTCAGCAGTTCGCGCTTTGTCGATTTTAACGTTGCGTCAGGCCGACTTCTTTTATTTTTCGCCTACTTGTCTTGACAAAGATCGCTCGATTACACTCTTTTTTTCTCTCTCTCTACTCGATATATTTGCAATACACTCGCGCTGATGAAAAAGCGAAAAACCCGATAGGATTCGTTATCAACATTATAGAAGCGAGTCAGAAGCAGGCGAAGGATGACCGATGCCGCCGAAGCATAAAATTCTGACAATGGTAAAGGAAAGTGTAAACAAACGATATTGAGCCGTTTAAAATTATCGCTAAGAAATGAGTAGCCGCGAAGATAAGACAATGAGTCTCCACATTCGCCACGACTAACGTCGATCGGCGCGAAATAAGTGTGCCCCGAATATTATATATACGCACATATTCCGCGCAAGCTCGGCCGATGTATTCACACAGTTTCGGATACACGGTGAATCCACGCGCGATTATACTACTGTCCTAAATATCTCGCGTACAATATTCCACATACGCAGCCGAGCCTCGGCAAACTCTCTCGTGCGAGAGCGCTCGCGGGGGAAAAAAATAGAATACGCATAGGAGTGCGCAGAGTCGTATCGGGGAGGAGGGCGCGTGCGGTGGTTCGTGCTAATGAAATGTTTTCTGATTTCACGCTCCGTAGGATTCCGTAATGCCGAAGCCCCTCGTAATTTCATGCTTTTTACGTAATTTCGCGCGGGATATATTCCCGTCGCGAATTAGAAAAGCACGCGCGCGCGACGTTTATCTGCGCGTGTACATGCTCGCACGCCCTGCATCTATAGGGAGATATGTGTGTATACCTCTCTCTCTCTTGAGTCTGCGCTACTGATCGCGATATAATGGTTGCTCGTGGGTGTGTGTTTCACGGCTGAATCGGCCGTACAGTCTACCATTAGGTATTATTCTTCGAGCGAGAGAGTCTAGAGCGAGTTATGACTCTCTCGTGGAAAGTATAAAGGAATTAAAGCGATTACTTTACGCATCTAGCTCTGCCCTACTTGTGTAGCTACGCTCGCGTTCTTTTCAATGCGTCGAACGAGATCCAAGTCGAAATTTGCTTATGGTCCCCTTCGTATGCAGGGAAGTCACGGAAGAGACGGCCGTAATGGCGAGGGCCAGCGAGAAACCGGAGAGCCCGCGGGAGGCCTCCCGGCTCTGTGAACAAAGCGCATAATTCCCCACCCCCCTCCCCTTAATGGTGAGTTTCGTTCTTTGCGCAACGACTGAGAAAATCCAGCAGAGAGAAAGTTCGCGCAAGTGCGGACCCGAGCGAGAGCATACGCACATGCGAAGACGTCATTCACGCGAGTTTGACGTCAATGTGTAAGTATATCCTTGCCTCGTATCGAAAACGAGTGTCAAGGTCACAGCGAATGGACCAGGATGCACCAGTGGCCTTCGTGTATCGGCCGGATTTTTTTTTTTGGAAGGTGGGGGGTGGAGAAAGGGATAAGGGGATCTCGAGAACTGTTTTTGTACAGGGCGTCTGCGCTTATCTCTCTCTCTCATTCTGCCACTCGCTACGGCTGCTCTTTTCTGATTAATGTGTTTATTTACCGCTGATCCCTCTTTTTCTTTTTCTCTTTCTTTTCTGATATTTATTATGGGGGCCACGCGGTGCGTGTGCATACATACACATCGGATTGACGAAAATTCCTCGGACTTTTCGGCGCTCCGGTTCTTTCTCTCTCTTTCTCCGCAGCGAGAGAAGCCAAGAGCTGCGTGTACACTCCCTCACTTTCTCCTGCAGAGCGAGCGAATTCACGAATTACCCGGCATTCATATTACGCCTGCCCCTCCTCGCACGGCTTTCAGGACTGGACTTTGTTATTTTGGCCAGTCGGACTGCCGGCACTTTCTCTTCTAGCCTCTTCAAGCGCGTATACGCGAATATAATTATTTTTATGGAGTGCACACACACAAGAACCACGTGAGCTTTATCATTGGCGTTTGTGAGCGCGAAGGTGTATAGGATATAAACGGGCGCTAAATAGGGGTTCTATTCGCTCGTTACGCGAATAATCGAGCGAGCGCTCAATAAAATAACTTAAAACGTAATGTCAAGCGTGAATGAACGATCCTTTTATTCAAACTCCGGGGCTATTCATTTTTTTCTTTCTGTTCTGTCTCTCACAGCGAAACTCGAGAGCTTACGTAGGCTCATTCTTCTATCGCGTTAGCCTGTGTACGTGTGTGCACGACCGACCGACAGCGCTGAAAAGTTAATTCAAGCCTCTATACCTCGGAGCTGAGCAATTGGCTTGGCGGCGTATAAAACGAAAAAGGAAACTTGATTCGCAACGGGTGAAAAAAAAAATAGCTTGGACTAGTTGAATTAACAAATTCTAGGGGTATGAGTGGGGAGAGGAAGGCCAATAAAACACGAGGATCGAAGCGCAAGGTTGAGTTCAATAATCGGTGAAAGCCGGCCGAAGAATTTCGAAAAGCAATATTCCGCAGGAAAAGAAAAAGAAGCGGCGTATTGTGTATATAACCAGCATCGGGGGCGCGTGTGTTACAGCAATGGCAAGTTCAAGGCCGCGCGCGGAAGTGGCCGGCGGTCGATTATTCGACCGGGCCCCTCTCCTTACTCCCCGGTGATTTTCGCAATTTCGAAAATATATATACGCGCCGGCTGTGGCCACATCTGACTCTCTCCCTCGCGCACGCGAGACCTGCAGCGGACGACTAAGCCACCTCCTGATAATTACAAGCTCTGCTAATTTGCGACTTCCATCTTGAGGCGAAGGAGGATGTAGTGTAAGGATCAGCGATGCGATAAGCGAACGTTGCTGGTACATATAATGATATAAAGTCGACAATGTCGCAGCAGTCGAGCCTCCGATTTTTCTCCCGATAACTCGGTCCTTCGCGATTATTACAAGAGTTTATATACCTTCCGAGCCGTAGACGATGATAAACGCGAACAAAGAATTACGGCCAACAGCCCGGTCGACGAATACCCACATCGATAATAGAATAAGTAGAAAAGCCGAGTTTTCTCGAACGTGCCTGGGACGCGGAACAAAAGACAAGCGTTAGCGCCCAATAAAGCAGCCTCTTAAAGATAAAATTTAACTGGCGAGCATTCAGCCGGCTGCATTATCAAAGTACGCGAGGCCAACACACGTATATACGACCACACAAAGTTAGCCGGGGTGTCGAGCGGCCGTGTAAAAGCTGAAAAACTTAGAGCCGCATGCCTGACATTCCTGTACACGGGGCTGCGTACAGCGGAGAGACTGGCCCAGAAACGCGAGATGGAGAGACAAGCCGGAAGTGAGGCGTCGTCTCTGCCTCGGAAACGGGATTGGAGCCGTTACGGCTGGATTAATTTTTCGCGCGCGATTATTTATTGCGTAACAACGTTCGAGGCTGTGCTCAGAGGCGCCATGTGATTATATATATCGGCTGTCCCTCCCGTGCGCGTAACACGTTGCGGATATGAGTATAACGCATACACATACAAGCCGCGCCTTAGCTTTTGCAAATTCTCGGCTGGATGACACGCTTGGCTGAGCTTAAGCCCGGCCTCCAAAGCTTTTCCCTTCGTCTTTTTAACGGCTCTGCGCGCATACTTACCCCTTCTCCCTCTTTACATCTCGTTGCTTTACTGTTCGCTGGTCTCTTCAAGGCCGTTATTCGCACTTCATCGACTCGAAAACGTACTTTTGAGAGAGACGATCCTTGTTCTTTTTTTCTTTCGCTTTCGTCTTATTTTTAAACTTGGATCGTTGAAAGCTCGTTATACGCACGAAAGCGAGCGAGTCTGCGAAGTCGTTTGTGCATAAAACGCGACGGACAAAATTGTCGCTTATACGCGGCTCATGAAAAACACAAAATCGAGGGTAAACGAGATTCAATAGTAAGTTACGACTTCAATTTTACGTTCTACACACGAGAATGCACGTTTGTTTTTTTTTTTTTTTGAACGCACTCATTTCTCTACGCATATCGTTTATACAAATCGTCCTTGTAATATTCAAAAGCCACTCTATAGTGTTTTCATAATAAAGAAAAAAAAGGCTAACGAGCAGCCTAGTGTAGTGGTACACTAAAGCTTGAGCAAACAGCGGAAGAGCGAGTGAGAAACAAAAAAGTTACCAGAGCCCGATGCACGTGCGTTATCGCCTCCTGCACAATTCCCATTTCAAAATAGCCAACTGGTCTCTCGGCTTGCCAAGCGCACTGACGAGAGAGCTTTAATTTCCTCGCGCTTATTCGCCATCCTCGTTGTACGCAGGCTCGTGGCGAAGCGTATAAGGGCCACGCGTTATAAGTGCGCACGGGGTCTAAGGAGCGTTGCCTTGGATAATGATTATACGAGGTGGAAATTTTTAAACGACCTCTACCCTCTGGCAACTGCCATAAATCTGTATCGATGCTTTATGGAAAATCCTCACGCCATAGGGGCATTATTTAATCTTTTACAATCGCCCGAATCGTCGTGTAATTAACGAATTATTTTCAAAGTTCGTTATGCGTCCGTCCGGTCGTTACACCTTACAGTATTGCTTTATCTCGGCAGATTCCTCGGGTTTTTACATAGAAGAGTCCAGGCTGTATCTCGTCTAAAAAGTTCCTCGCCATTGCTTATCATTCCTTATCCCAGCGAGCTCGGCTAGCCGAAACCCTCCTGCAAACATACTATCAACTTTATATATATACATATATACAAATGCTGTGTATAGCAAGCCGAGCAGGAGGAATGAGGAGGCGATGGCTGGCAGGGGGGCGAAGCCAAGGCGAAGTGGCGCACGAGAAGGTGGGAGGAGGGGGAGGGGGCATTGAAAAGTGTGCCTGGCGGCCGCGCTGGCGCGACTTTCTCCCATTCTTGACCAACGGTTTTTTTTTCGAGCGCGCCGACAGCAACGACGGCAGCCCGATAGGAGGTCAGCGAGCCGCAACACCTCTATACACTCCTACAACTCCTCCTTCTTCTTCGTCTGCTCCTTCTTCTGCTTCTTCTGCTTCTTGGATATAGCCTGACTTTTTCGCGCCACAAGCGCGGCTGCAGCTCCCCCGGGATTTGCGTCGACTCCGCGAGGTCCCCTGTATACGTGTGTCGGATATGGTCCCTTTGTTGTCGGATGGGCCTGACGAGGCGGATTTTTCCCCGCGGCCTGGAGGACGGAGGCTTTCGACGAATCGTGCCGGGAATAATGGAATTTCATCTCTCCTTACCCTTCCCCCTCCCCGCCCCTTGGCAGTCTAAAGCGCGCATACTTGTCTTTGAAGAGAAAAATCAGCGCGTTCGCGTGTAAGCGCGCCTCTCGGCAATGACGTATAGCATAAGGATGCGTTTGATGTTTATATAGACACGCACGGCACCTGCAAAATTGCTCTTGCTGTAAATCTTTTCGTCATTATCCACGCCAAGCCTCTTTTTCTCTCTCTCTCTCTCTCTTTCTTTCTCGGCAGACGCACCGAGGAAGAGAGAGAGAATAATTGGCAAGCGCTGGGGAGCGGCAATGATTTTCCGGCCTGAAATTTCTTCTTATATTGTTAGCCGGTCTGATAAATAGCGGCCACCGATATGAGCTTTCGGACGCTCCACTCTCTATATTTATATGTAACTCTCCGTATAGCTGTATATTTAAGCAAATTAAATTGACGGTTAAATTGTTAATAGACGTGAAATTAAAATTGCCAGGGGTTTTTTTTACCGCTGCAATTTTAACCGTCAAAATTGCTTTGGCCGTTTTAACAACACGTTAAAGCTGGCACTTTTAATTCGCCGCGCTATACTTCCAAATCTCGCTCGTCAACTGAGCTCGAGATAAGGTCCAAAGAAAAATAAACATCATAAAAAAAAAACAATAAAACCCGCAGATATGATATTTTGTGAAAAATATTTATCCTCTCGTTATCAAACCCAACAACAATATCCAGCAGAGCATACATTGAACCACGAAAAATCTTCGAATGTTACAGATGGAGTCGGAGGTGCGGAGTCTGCGTCAGGAGGTGGCGCGCACCCAGGACTCGCTGCGGGCCGCGACGCGCCGCTGCCGCGAGCTGGTGCGCGAGCTGGACACGGCGAGCACGGCCCACGAGCGGGAGCGCTCGATACGGGACCAGCAGCTGGCTCGTATCCTGCGGGCCCTGCTCGTCCTCGAGTCGCGGCTGAAGCTCGAGCAGAAGTCCATTAGGCAGCTGCTCCTCGACAAGGACAACCTGATACGCGAGCAGCAGTCGGAGATCGCCCGGCTGCGGCGCTACACCAGCGACTACATCAAGCCCCAGCCGCCGGTCTGCTGCGACGAGGATAAGCTCGATCCTACCGGCTTCCAGGTGAGTCTGGCGCAGCGTAGGATTGTTACAGTGCTGGGGAGCTTTGATAACTTTGATTGTTCTGCACAGGAGCACGACAGCGGCCTGAGCAAGGACATCGAGAAGCTCAAGTGCGAGATAATGACGAAGCTGAGCGAGAGCCTGAGCGAGGCGACGGAGCCGAGGAGAGCCGAGGAGGTCGAGCTGGAGGAGGAGGAGGAGGGCCCAACGGAGCTCGGCTGCGGCGGGCAGATCCGGAAGAGCCACAGCTTCGCCGGCAGCGACATATCCAAGGCGAGCCTGACCTCGAGCGAGAACACCGACGCCTCGATAATAACGACGACGACCGAGGGCAGTCCGTCCCTCCTGAGCACCGAGGGCTTCTGCGAGGGCGAGTCGAGCGACGTGTCGCCGGGCTCGACCCTCAACAAGTCCAACAGCCACCGCTGCACCCCGAGCATCGTCACGACCGACAGCGAGACCGAGGTGACGACTCTCGTGCTCCTGGCCAGCGAGCAGCGCCAGAAGCAGCCGCCAAGGAGCTGCAACGGGCCCGGCGTTGCCCCGACGAGCATACCCAGGTCCGAGAGCAAGGACGACGGGATGGACTGCAATTACGCGAGCGACGAGGACGAGGAGCCGATCTACGAGAACGACCTGCGCAACCTCAAGCCGCCCCTGCCGCCGGCTGCTCTGGATAGAGGAAACAATAACAACAATAACAATAACAATGGCGCTAACGACAACGGCTTTAACAACAATCTGCAGGGGTAAGTGCGTTAAGCGATCGCCTTCAGACCAGAGATGCCAGATCGGGTCCGAGCGTTAACTGCGTATGCTGTCGTGGTTATTTTTATGGATTTGATATATATTGTGTCGATGATAGGAGGACGATAACGAGGCTCGAGGCGGAAGAGCCGAGCTTGGAGGAGTCGTCGGGCAACTGGTACAGCGATCCCGACGAGGACAGGCTGAACGACGAGATACTCCGGCACAGCGTTTACCGGCCGAGCAGCAAGCACAACAGCGTGTTGGAGTGCGTCAATCAGATACTGCTGCGCGACATGGAGGAGGAGGAGAACATACTCTCGGTACCGAGGCGCTTCAAGCACCGCGGCAAAATCGTCCGCTTCCAGCCGGCCCGGCTCTCCGACATCGAGTCCGTCGGCTCCGAGATGGAGAGGCGGAACTCCGAGGAGCCTGCCACCCACACCGCCACCCCCTGCATCATCACGACGACCGACGAGATGACGGAGAAAGAGGTTTCTCTTCTATTCTTGCCTCGGCTTTTTTCTTTCATTTTGTTGAGCTTTTGTTTTAATGAGGATCGTTTGGTGTAATTAGGACGAGAACGAGAACGAGAGGCCACTGTCGATCGATGGCTTCGAGACGGCGAATTCGGAGGACGAGTACGGCATGAGGATAGTGCCGGCCGTCGATCCGGAGTCGGGCCTCGAGGAGGACGTGGATGAGACGAAAGCTCGGCCAATCGTCATTATCGAGCCCTGCATCAAAGAGGACTCGTTGAATAATTCCAATATAAGGCGGTGAGTGTGACTCGAGCCACGAATCGTACGTTACTACAGCGCCTTTGAGGCTTATTAACGATTCTTTTGGATACTTTCAGGTCTCTGGGGAAAGACGGACTGAAACTGTCGAGCCCGACGTCGCTGTGCATCGACAGGCTGGAGGACAAGACGTGCCTTCAAATGACGGGCAACGGCCTGACGATAGCCAAGAACCTCGACTACGAGGACATCGAGTCGTTGCCCGAGATTCTGTCGCCAGGGGCGAAGGTGCCACCGGCCCTGCCGCCGAAGCCCCAGTTCCACAGCAGTACGCTCATCCTCAAGAAGATCCCGAGTCCCTCGTTCCTCATCGACGAGACGTCGCGTAAACGCCAGAACGACCCAATGCGCGCGACTGACCCCAGCGTTTTGGGCCTGACAACGACGACGACGACGACGACGAACGGCAAGAGCTCGGCGCGCAGTCTCAAGTTCGAGGGGACGCCGAAGCGGCCGGAGGTGAACAACCTTTGGAACAACCGCTTCAACAACGTGCGCGCCTCGTTCCAGCAGCGTCAGCAGAACGCCACCGCGGCCGATTTGGCCGGCTCCCCTGAGCTCGGGCACAGGCCAAAGGTCACGAACATCGTCAAGCAGTTCGAGGAGTTCAAGATCGAAGGTGGCGCTGGCAGCCCTGGGACGAGCGAGACCGAGAGCCCGACGAAGCGCCCTCAGATGTCCGAGGCCGAGCTCGACGACATCCAGCAGAACTTCGAGGAGTTCAATCTCGACGAGTGCGACTTGTCGGAGGAGCCCGGCCGACCGGAGGCCGATGGCTCCGAGGCTCTGTTCGCGGCTCAGCTCGCCAATGGGCCTACGGCTCCTGTGCTCGAGGCCAATTCTACCTGCAACATCAACAACAACAACAACAACAACAACGCCAACAACAACAACAATTGTAGCGGCGTTAACAATAACGAAGATCAAGAGGTGGGCGGCTCGACGCAGGCGACGATGATGAGCAGCAACGGCAACGCGGCCAGCAACTACGACAGCTTCCTCGAGGCGACGGGTCTCAGTAACAAGTCGATTCTAACACCTTCGCGCCTACTCAGCAATCACAAGAGCATGCTCAAGCCCAAGGACGTCAAGTACAAGAGCAAGATAAAGGCCAGCGCGGTTATGGAGCGGCACGGGATCAGCGTGGTCGCCAGTGCGGCCGGTCCGGGCGTTACTACGGCCACGACGACGCTCACGAAACACTGGACCGGGCCGTTCGTTTGACGACTGGCCAGACGTGTCCTCCCTGATAGAGCACTTCGGCGGACCAGCCAGCCCTCGACGAGGCTCGCACCGCCGGCTAGCTGACCCTAGTCCACCAAGCCGCCACGAGGGATACTGAGATTCCAAGGTGCTGGTGTTCGACAGGCGAAGCGATGCTTCTGTGCTCGCAGATCAGGAGAGACGATGTTGTGCTTGCGCGCTTTTCAGACTTTGAAGATCGGTAAACGGTAATTAGTGTCGTTGGTTTATATTTTGTAAAAAAAAAAAGCAAAGACGTTGTAAGTAAACTTTTGTAAGAATGTGCAGTTTAGTCATTAATTTGTTCGCTGCTGCGACTACAGTTGCGCGAGTTGTGATGAAACAGTGTAATTTTGAGAGGGATTATTCCTACGAGTGGAAACGATTTTTTTCAAATCTTTATGTTAGCTGTGTACATTTGAACTGAAATGAAAAGTTATTCGTTGTTATAGATTATCAATTGTAAATAGTTAACGCAAAAGGATGTAACTTGTAAATGTGAATTATTTTGCAATGAACATTTTTATATTTTTAAGAGTAGAAATATTTTTGGAATATAAGGTATACTGTGTTTTTCTCAACTTAATCTTTAATCGCTTTGTACAGACGTAATTGATATTCCAGTAAAATATTTCTTAAAATTTTAATTTATTTTACTTTACAAAATAATTTTAGATGACGATATATCTACTATTTTTTGTAAGCGAATTAAAACCTGGCACAGACCATTAGCTGGTTATTTGAGTACTTGAAAATTAGACTTTTATTTTTCCAAAAATTAATTAGTACACGTCGATTAATTTTTTAATCACTATATAACTGATAATTTTTTTTGTACTACCTGATAAAATCGTTAAAAAGTTTTAATCTTAAGCGTTATTCAAATAACATGACCTGGTCGAAATCCTTCAATTTTAGTTACTTAGCCTTTTTCGAGTTACATTCGTACAAGCGCTTTCATGTAGAGCTGTCTAATGCTCTGTGCACTGACAATAGAAAGGTAAAGTAGGATACTACAAATTTCGGAAGCATAATAATTGTTACTTTGCTTATTATGAATAGTAATTCAATTTTACACTTTCCAGTAAAAGTTTATTCATAGAAATCACAGTTTTATTGTAAATAAAAAATTAATGTGCAAATATATAAATTATCTTGTCACCATATGCAATGCAAATATGAATATATATTTATTTGTTCCAACATTAAAATTTTTAACATGTTTTGTACAATTGTTAAAAATAAAACTAGTTACACGTGATACTTAATTATTGCATAATATATATATTCTTTATATCGTTAAGTATCACTTGCACCAATTTATAAAGCTGTACGTAAAATGTTATTTATGTAAATATGAATCGGAGCGTCAGGTTGTAAAACACAAAATTAAAAAATATGTATCTGTAATGTATTGGAAATGTTAAAATCAACCTAACACGTATGTACAGACAAATGAAATTTATTTTATTAAAAAATATGTACTACCAATTTTATAATTAGATAATTAATTCAATCCTCTATTGCTAAACTATCAAAGGTTCGACCAAAGAAACACAAACAAGGTTATTAAAAAAAAAGTATCTTTTATTCAAAAGAATTTTTACTGAATATTTATAAGCTCTTTATGTAGTACGGTGATGTTAAATATTTCTATAATATTTTTCATAAACAACTAGAACGTATGATACAGGATTATATATATATGTATATATATATAATATCTACGAACAGTAAAATAATAACGCAAGTCTATAAAAATACATGTTCATAATGACTGGTATCAAAAATTCAAATTAGATGTACAAATTGTATGGGACAAAATTACGTAGCGAGCAGAACGAGTACACCACTTAATTTAGTACTCCAATTTTTCATCATCATTTTCGACGTTCAAAGGATTGCTTGTTGATTTCTCTCTTTCTTTCCCTTTCTCTCTCTCTCTCTCTCCTTTTGAATTGATTACTCTTACGTCATGAATCACTCGCGTTCAGGCACTCTTACACATGGCTAGAGCTATATTATCGATACAGACGTATACGTGTATAGCTGAAAATCCGTATATTTCAAGCAATTCAATTGGCACGATCCGACTTCCCTTCAAGTTGCTCTTTCAGTTCGAAAGTCGTATGAATACTGAAATATTTTTTTATTCATTTAATAATTATAAAATAATTCAAAGTAGATATTGCTTAGATGCAATTGCAAGATACATACCTCCTTATCTATCTCTTTTTGAGTTCGGAGTTTGATCACAGGAAACTGTTTCTGCAAAGATAAGATAAAATAAGGTCAATTAGGTAATCAGTGATTAATACTTAAGTAAGCATTTTTAAGACGTATGCGTTTTTAGAAAACAAAGGCTTCACTAGAACGTGAACATGAGAAAATTCATGAAAATAAACGAGAATAATAAATGTTTAAAACTTAATAAACTACAATGCTCCAACTTACATCAAGCACATTCGAAGTACTCGTGCTCAAAAGAGGATTAAGAGCAAAAGGAACTCCATCGAGATCAGACGAGCCCGACAGTGTGCCATAGGATGTCGGCACAGAGCTACTCACTGCAGGCGACTTTGTGGGAGGCGGTCTCGGGGCTGGCCGCGTTGGTTTTATCCGTGCGCTTGGGCTCAGCACTTCGTAGTACTGATCCGCATCGTCAGACTTAGCCGGACTTATCTGTGGGTACAGACTTCCGTTGGTCTGCTGCTTCGCCGAGAATTTAGGCTTCGGTGGCCGTTCTGGTGCTGGTCTGTGTGGCGTGCCGTTCGACAATGTCGGCGACGGAGTTTGGAACAATCTGTAAGCGGTTTATGCATGAATAACGGTTTAATGATCAATTGAGCGCAGTCGGATGAAGTAATGTTTTTCTTTTTTGACTCACTCTATATTGGCGTACGGCTGGGCTGTTAATGATCCAGTTGAGAGGGGAACGGTTTTGTAACAAATGTAAACTCCATTTATGACCCTGAAATGAGAAGTAAAAATTTTTTATGAGCCACGCACGTATTGCCAGTTGTTTCGACTTACAGAGAGTAAGAAAGGCGGCTAGGGTAATAAAATTTATTTTTGCTTTAAATGAAAACGAAAATTTTTAGTATGAAATTTCATTGTTTTCTTTTGCTGTTGTAAAGCCGGAATAAATATCAGCAGTCTCATTGCGGTATGTATAGCGCATAAACATTATTCTTGGGAGAAACGATTCGAAATATACGACGTATAGTGTTATAAAATGCTTGCTTTGCTTACGAAACGTTTATTGGCTTGAAAATGAGTGTTTATGGGGTATGTTAGAAACAAGGCGACGTTATATTGCAGGGACGGTTTTTGTTGTAGTAAATGAAAAAAAAAATGGATTTTTTATTAAATTAAAGAAAGTAAAAAGAAAATAGCATATGAGAAATTCAAAACAAAAACTTTTTTCAGTATTCCAGGAAATTTTTAGATTGTGTTGTTACCCAGCATATGTAAACTCATCAGGTGCCATTTTTGATCCTTTTCCAACCCTACTGCAAATTATTATATCTGATACTGCACACGCACACAAGTCTTTATTTCTAATTTTGTAACACAGTTGTCTTTTGCGCCATGCTTTCTGCACTGTAACAGGTAAGATGAAATTAGTTGCATCAGTTCAACAATAGTGAGAAAGTTACATCATTGAGCTGGAAACTCTCAATGAAAGGGGGAAAGCTTGAGATATTTACTTGTGTCTACAGTATGAGATATCATACTAAATCCTTCAGGAGGTGGATCCCTTTCTTCGACGATAGAAATTTTTTCAATTACTGAATGCGGTAGTCCTTCAGTCTTTGAAAAACATATATACCTAGATTTTTTCTTAATAAATAAGCCACTTTCACGCCACAAGTCTGCATCTGCATCCAAGTCATATGTTCTGGATACCTAAAATATAAAAATTTAGAACTCTTGAGTAAACATTTATGAAATAATATTATTAATCAGCAAAAACAATTGTATCATCTGTATTTAATCATAATAAGAAAGTGATATCTTGCAAAGCCTGAATCATACGTAGATAGCAAACAGTTGTGAGTAAATTAAATTTTTAGAAAATTAATCATGCTGATATTGTAGTGTGACATTGTTTAGCAATACTTACAACAGTAAAATTTGGTGGACATTTATCCAAATCTTCTATAATATTTATTGCTGTTATAGGCCGATCATCTGGCAGTACTGATGATAACTGGTGAACCAGCATTTTGTTACCATCCTTTTTCGACATTGTGCTGCCTAAAAAGTAAACAAGAGAAAATTCAAGTTAATACTTTCATACGAGTAACCTGATCAGCATAATAAGAAAAAAAAATCATGACACGTCTGCAAATAAATTGAGTTTCATCATTCAACATATTGGTGTCACAATACCATTTATGTTAATGAATTTCTCTTTAATCTTTAATGCAGTAAAATTGAGTCGTTTAAAGAAATTACTTATTGATAAAACCGAAATGAACAACTTTATACAAATAATGTGAACAGCTATATATTGCTATTCAAATTTCTATAGATTTTTAGTACTGTTTTATCAAACTGTCATTGTTATTTTCTTATTGAAACGAATCAATGTAAGCGTTTTAAATTTTGCACGCGTACGAATGCGCGTTTACCCCTTCAATTTTGAATACGTGCTGCATTAAAAAATATTATTTTTTTACAGAACAAACGATTCTCTTTAGCCGTAAACAATTTAATGTTAATAAGCGTTAATTTCAAATGTTTATTATAAAGCGCCTCTTTGTTGCCAAATTCAGCTTGGAAAAGCCATTGTGCCCCATTAAATTGGATCGAATCGCAGGCATTGACTTAATTCATATTATAAAAAGTATTTGTAGATGCAAGCGCAGAGGCGAGCGACGTCGAGACTGGCCTAATTGGCTGCAATCAGGCCCAATCAATACTAATTAAAATAATCAACAGCTTGCTTTGCACCTGTTATGCCGTTGAATGGAAGCCCCGTGGCCCAAATGCACGCGTTTAAACTCTATAATCTTTTGCGCCGGCACACACTACGTTTTTCTAATGCCCCAACGACTTTATTCAACGATGCTGATTTTATGCAAAAATTGCAAAAGCAAGAAGCTCAACGCTCTCGCGAGCGCAATGAGAGAAGAAATGGAAGGCGTTGGCAAAAGTTTAATCAATCAAAGACGTAAACAATCCGACTACGGGCATTGAGAAAGCGTAAACAAAGTACACGCAGTAGCTATTTACGTTGGCGTCAGCAAAGTCGCACACAAAGAAACGTAAATCCGGTAGTCCTTTTCGGCTTTTCCAAGCTGCTATACAACGACGCAGTGAAAAACCACAGCGCCGATAAAACCCAATAAAAATAAAGAAGAAAGCCAGAAGGACACAGCAGAGTAGATAGTCAAAGCCGCGAGAACCGCGAGAGCCACATCCCAAGAACGCACGTACACACACGTAGTACCTACTCGTACATAAAGAGAGAAAAAGAGAGCGAGAGAGCGCAGGTATATACTCGGGGGGAGAGTCCCTTTCCCCGCTGCGGGGGCGCATAGCTCTCAGCGCGCGGCGAAGGAGCATAAACAACGCACACATGCATCGGGTCACGCGCAAGAGGCCGCGGAGCATTGTGCGCCGGCTCCTGCTGCAGCTTCGCAATCGATTTCGGAGCAGCGCGAGGACTTTGCTCCTTGCACGCCTAGCTATATACCGCAGAGCAATGACATTAAGCTGCAGCAGCAGAACGATCGAGAAGACGTACATAGACAGGCGCTGCCGCGGGCAAGAGAGAGAGAGCACACGACCTTTGACTGGCGTTCAATGCCCTCTGGCTACGAGTGATAAATTGCCCTCCGGAGAGGGCATCAGGAGTGCACGCGCGGGAGGTGGAGAGGGCGACGGCGCCCGAGAATCGCGCTCCAGTGCCTATGCGCGTTTCCGGCCGCCTCGCGATGACTTTGGCCGCGATTCGCACGAACGCTGGGCTATATACGTGCGTGTAGAAGTTTTATATACACAGTGGCTATAGGTATAGGAGAAAGAAAGAGGGAACGCGAGCCGAGTGCGCCTACCCCCCGCTCCTCGTCCTTTGTACAACGTCTATCGCAGAGCCTCGCTTTGCAACGCGTGCACGTAGACGAAAACGGAGCAACAGCACACAGAGAGGCACGCATAGTACGGGCGACGAGGCTGAAATTGGAATTGGCTATTAATAAACAGATCGCGCGTAAGCAAGAGAGAGAGCGAGCGAGCAAAGCGTCAAAACATCGAAGCACTACACAACAGAGCGAGAGTGCGCTCTGCAGCAGGCAGCAGCTATGCGTTTGCTGCCACCGCCTCGATGCACCGGACACCGCCTGTACACACTGCATATATAACGCACACACAGACATAACGTACCTAGGCGTGTGCGCGATGAGTCTCTCTCCTCCTTCTTCTTCTACTCCTCGAGACAGAGAGAGCGGACCGCCGCCCGCAGGCTCTGCTGCTCCGCTCCTCTCTCTCCGCCTGCACACACACGACTTCCCGGGAGAGCTCGATCACATTCCAGCCGCGCGGTCGCCGAGGTCGCCGAGAGAGCTGCTGCTACCCGGAGATCGTAGGAGGGGGGACCCGGGGGGAATGGGGAGGAGGGAGGGAGAGGTGTCGGGGGCTAGGGAGCGCAGCAGGAGCCGGCGGTCGGGGCCCTGCCGCGGGTGTATATAGGTCTGTGGACACGGGGAGCCGCGGACTGCCCCCGTAGAGGCTCCCTTTCCTCCGGCAGCGCGCACCAGCAGTCAGCTGGAGAGAGTTGCAGCAGCCTCCGCTGAAACGCGTTCGCACCGTCGTCTCTCGGACGCGCGGCGGCTGCTGTTCAGTCTCTCTTTCTCCGGCGCGCGCGCGCTTCGGCGGAGCAGCAACGACAACGACGACGAACTTTTCGGAACTAAGCGAGGAGAGGAGAGTGAACAGCGAACCGCCTCTATTCGCTGGCGCTGCGCTCAGCGGCGAGCCGTCCTCGTCCCCTCTCTCCTCTTCCTCTCCGCTGTGCGCTCCTTCGCTTTCGCTCTCTCTCTCTCGCTCCCTTGCTCGAGTCTAAGCTCTCTCTGTCTGTTGCTCGAGAGTTTCGGAGCAGAGTCCGTCGTCGTCGTCGTCGTCGTCGTCGTCGCAGCAGCAACGACGGCCGGCCGAGTGCAGCGCCGCGGTCGAACGTCCCCCTTCCCCCTCGCGCGATCGCGATGTGTACTATTGTTATGCCGCGTCTCCACCGAGCTATATTCAGTCCCTTTTCTCTCACTGGTGCAATGCCGGCAGCGCAAGTACACCTAAGAGATGGCACAGTCGATTATAACCGTATCGTTACGCGAATTGTTACACGCTTCGTTTAGAATACCACGCGAATTTCCGGCTAACTGCCGGTCACGCTGCTCGCGGCCGATATACACTTGCGCTTCGCGGAAATTGTAAACTGCGTCGACGGCAATCGGAGCTTTAAAACTCCGGCCGATCGAACTTGCTCCTTTTGGAGTAATCACTGCCCGGCAACGTGAACTCTTACTCTCGTGATGCTCCGGCGAGATAGGCACACTATCGCGAGAGAGGCGGCTTTGATATCGAGTAGAAAGTTAAAGAGCTTTTAAGCGCGTTTACGGGCGAGTTTCGACACTTGGAACTTATCGAGTATTGGGTAAATTGAAATTGACGAAAAGAAAGGTTGTGGGAGGCAGGAGGTAAAGATGTGATGATAGTTATCGAATAGTGACGATGAAATCTATCGATTGAGAAAGTTTATGGATTTTCTTTTTATCAATTGCCGCGATAACAATACAGACTTATCTTGTTGTTTCGATTAAAGGCTATGTCGACGCGCGAGATTTTTGTTTCGTGTCGCTGTATAAGTATTTTATTGCCATGCGCGTTTTTATACTGCTATTCGCAACGCTATTTTTTATAAATAGCAGTACATTATTTTTTTTTTTTTTATTTCAAAAATCAAACGTCCTCGAAATACATTCTTGGAAGACACTGAGAGCGTATATTTCTTATGCCGACTCCGCGATAAGCTCCAAAATACCATTGGCTGTTCTACTAAATTTTTACAATATTTATTTGCGGATATATAATCGCGGGGCTTATAAGCGCTCGCTAAAGATTAAATGCCCCTCGTAAATTTAACCGAACAATCTGAAAAGTTAATATATATATCAGCGCTCGGGTGCGTCTTTATACCGAGAGAGAGAGAGAGAGAGAGAGAGAGAGAGAGAGATAGAAATGTACATATGTATATACAGATATATTGGGAGCCGTCAGTCTGGAGCCAGAGCTTTACGACATTAGCATACACAGACACACGATATTATTCCTCGCCGCGCGAGAGAGCCAAATCCTCAGCGAAATAGCTTCCGAACGCGTTAGCCGACTATTTGTAATATCATCATAAAAATCAAATATGCCCCGTTATCGCTCCAAAATCGTACGATTATAACACGGAAATTCCAAGTCTATATACGCAACTCACGGTCAAACTTTACTCTCTTCTACAAACAATAGGCGAGTGGACGAGTGTGAAACCGTAGCGAGCGTAACCCAAGTAGTCCAACGCGCGTTCGCCTAACTTTCTCAGCTGCCAACCTCCCGATATACCCTGCAAGCTCTCTCTTTCTCTCTCACTTGACCCAATCAATAAATCGACTCTAAAAATACAGCATCGTCAAAGACGCGCGTCTCGCAAGCGGAGAACGCCGCAGAGAGAGCGCGCGAGGGGAAGAGAACGAGAGTGGAGTCGGAGCTTTAAGAACCGCATCTCTTTATATATATACAGAGCGGAGGATCTCTGGCACCTAAAGCAAGCCCGGATTTTCAGCCTCACGGATTAGGCCCTCTCTCTCATGTTCGGCCGCGGGGCCGCGCCCGGGCCCGCCTCTGACCCCCCTGGCCCCCCGGCGGGGGGGGGGGGGGGGGGGGGGGGGGGGGGTTCCCGAAAAAGAGGACAAAAAGAAGTGTAGAAGGTGAAAAGGCCGAGAGAGCTATATATGCGAGACTTGTGCCGAGAGAGTCCGCAAGGTGGATTAGAAGAAGAGAGCCGGACCTACGTTAAAGTCGAGCCTTTGCTCTCTCTCACTCTGCATGCCCCGGAGCCGCGGGAATATCAATGCCGCTGTCTTTAGAGAGAGGAGAGCAGTGGCCTATGTGAAACCGCAACGACGACGACGGCCAGGACGTCTTTGTCCGCCCGAACTACGCGGACGTTTCTTTCTCTCTCTCTCTCTCTTTTTACCATGTTTGCCCACTCCATTGTCGCGGCTCTTTGCCCCTCCGTTTTTCCGTCTCCGCGACGTTATTATACAGAGCCGACCCCTCCTTCCCACCCTCACCGCTCTTCTCTCGGTCCCACTCGAATCTCTCTTTCTCTCCTGCAGTACGTCCCTTTACGCATTCCCTTTCGCGCGTGCGGTTTTCCCTTTCCTTGGGCGGTTCGCTCATCTCTTATAGCCGGCTGCGCTTTCCTGTTTTTGCGCTTTCTTCATTATTCAGCCGCAGCTCTCTGCCCAGCCTGCCCTCCCCCTCTCTCTCTCTCTCTTCTACGAGTCGGCCGTATGTGCTTTAGCCTTCCGTTCGCGTCGGTTCTCTCTCTACCGCGATTAGGTCCCCTTCTTTCTTTCTTTCTTTCTTTCTCCCTTTCCCTCTTCCGTTCTCTCATCGCGGCTCTCTCTCTCTCTCTCTCTCCCACTCTCTTTCTCTTTCATTCGCTTTTTATCAAGCACACACGGCCACTTGCTGTTTTCGGCTTGAGCTACTGCGGCTGCTCTCTCTCGAGAGCGAGCTCTCTTTCTCGCGCTTTTTCGCCGTTACCACAATCGCCGTTTATGATATCCACATCTATATGCGTACGAAAATGCGTATACGTATCTCGGTATGTGAGTTGGACGAATTTGCGGTGCTTCGCGTGATACATCACGTAAACCCGAGAGCAGAGAGCGACGTCTCGCTTGGCTGCTCCGTTCTCACGCGCTTTTCCGCGGGACTTTATTTCGTTCCAGTTATAAACGCGAGTGTTTGTGCCTGGCCATGTGTATACCGTTAACCGATGCGTCAGACGACGCCTCTCGCTCTGCTAATACGCGAGGTTAATGCTATTAACGGGTTCGCGTGAAAATTCGGACTCGCACCTTTTCAAAGCCAAACGTTATTTTTTCCTTTTAACTTGGAACATGGAACGGGAGGCTTGCACGCAAGAAAAACGCGCTGTCGTCAATAATATCGCTCGTTACGCTGATAACACACGATTCCCCCGGTAAAACGACACAAACGCGATCGAAGATAGTCGCCGGGATATGTGACTGGAAAGACACCACAGACTACTCGTGCGCTCCAATATCGGACTCGTCCGTTCGACTTTCCAACGTTATACGTACCTACATCAATAAAATACAAGCACATTCAGTCTCGGGTGGCTGGGATCAATCGCCGTCGCAGTCTATCGTCAACATGACGTTCCAGCTCGTCGACTTTCTTCTTCAGCTCGTCGATCTGCTTCCGCAATTCCTCGCGCCGGCTCGTTTTCCCTTCTTTCAGCGGTGGCTGCTGCTGCTCCTTCGTGTCCTGAAGCACGTCGTTATTATTCAAATTACCATACGCGTAAACGCGCGCTTATAACAGACGTAACCACACACGAGCGCTTTTATACCGATAGTCATTTTTCAAGCGCGCGCAGTGATTCAACGGTAAAACCGTCTGTGTAATCAGTTAAAATTGTTGAGCGTATAGAAGCCGCGAATGACGACGCGCACTCGCTATTGCAATTAAAACGACTCCATGTACAAAGTCACGGAACATTAGCAAACGATATTAACTCGCAATTGCAGAATAGCGCGTATGTATACTTATCGCGCGAGCTTATATGAATAAACGTCCTCTTAAGCTTGGTAACGTCTCGGTCTCTTAGAGTTTTAACGGTCTTATCGCCAAGGACTCACCATAATTCAAGCGTAGACGGGCCGGCAAAGTTTCAAAGCGGCGCAGTAGCAAAAAAAAAAATCCCCCAACAAAAAACAAGCCCAACTGTAGCAACAGAAGGCCAACAGCAAGAATGAAACAGAGTATATAAATTGAACTTTTCGAGAAGGCAAACCGTTCGGAACACGCCTCCTCCTCGATTATACGACTCGCCGGCGTTCCTGCAGAGCTGCAGCAGAACACGCGAACGTGTTTAGCTCAGCACTTCCAACTGCCCGCATGTCTGTATATACACGTCAGGAGAGAAGCGCGGATAGAGAGGCGTCAGCTGCTCGCGCGATATGCTTTATCTGCGCCTATGTGAAAGAGGAAGAACAAAAATGCTGTATGGCTGGGATATAGCAGGCTCTACGCTGGCTGGCGGTTTTGAGAGAGAGAGAGAGAATCCGTTGCTGACTCGAGGCTTTTCTCTCTTTCTGTTTTTGGAGAGATTCTACGGCTACCGCGTTGTTGGTTTTATTGTTATTGGCGGATTGAGGATTCTGGATATTTTGCGCGCTTGGCTACGTGCCTAATGATTATTTGCCTGTTGGCTTATTTATGATTTGTGGATTTTGGGTTTTATAGAGTGACGCTTGGGATTATGGTTGGAAAATTTTACTTTTTTTTTAAGGAAATATTTAATATTGATTGATTTATTATTATTATCAGTTTAATTGTAGATTCAAGTAGGGAAATAATAAGTTTCTACGATTATGCTCGAGTACGAGTCTATACAGATTGTGTATGTAGTAGATACGTAAGTATAAGTTACCATGTGTTACATTGGTAGATTTCGCTGTAAGTCCAAGTGTAAAAGTCTGCCGCGCGATGGCGTGAGTTTTGACTTCTAAAAGACGCACAAAAACAGCACAACTTTCAAGCGAATCTATTTTATTACAATTTTAAAAATACAATATTAATATTAATCATAATAAATTTAACGAATTAATAACAAATTAATAACAAGTTAATGTCAGATGCCGGATGATTAGTTAAATAAATAATTAATTACAGAAGGAAGGTCTCGCAACAAACTAATAAAAATAAAAGTTATGATTTTATATTTTATGCAACATACCATAATTCAGTTAATCGAATTTTGCATCAGTAAATGAAAAACAAACGTAAAAAATAGATCGATATTCTTCATCTATCAAAACTCTATATACATTGCCACTGCCATTCCATACACGAGAATAAAAGACGCGATCACCTCTCGGGCATCGACTCTCCCCTTTCTATATACACATTGCCATAACGTCTGCAAAAAAAAAAGGAAGCCGAGAAAGACGCAGACGTAGAAAAAGCGAATAAAAGTCCTGTGCAGAGCAAGTCTTCGCGCCGACAAGTCCTTCAGTCTATAACCCCTTCCCTCCCCAAGAAAAGCAGAGCGAGTCAAGCCCTCGAGGGTTTAACAAAAACCGAGCGCAGAAGGATATCTCGAGAGGGGCGGCGAGACAGAGAGATAGAGAGAGAGAGAGAATCGCAGGTGGAAATCGATGTACAGCCGTTACACTCTCAGCTTCTAGAGATAGAGAGAGAGATAGAGAGAGAGAGAGAGAGAGAGAGAGAGAGAGAGAGAGAGCAGAACGTGTCCTCCGCGCCAGACGCAGCGCGCGATTTTCGAGGCTAACGACCGCGAGTTTCCGCGTTCTAGAGGACTCAGCGTTATCTGCAACAGATGGGCGAAGGGGTACAGGGGGGAACGGTATATCACAAAGCGACACTTTTCTTACACGCGCGATCGCCGCTCTATAGGATCACCTATACGTACACCCATGACAAAATCCTCTCGCTTTCTACATACGGCCGTAATTCAAGCGGGTTAATCGTAACCGATTCGATTAGCTCCGGTGTATAGCCCCCCTTCGGTGCGTATATACGTCTCGAAACAAAACTCCCTCGTTTCTCGCGTTTATAATACGCACTTCCTGCTCGCATTGACGAGAGAGAGAGAGAGAGAGGGGCTCGATCGCGGCCGATCGATCTTGTCAAGGAAGTGAAATTCCCCACTCCTTTGGCAAAATCCTCGAGATGAAGGACCTGTGTCCCCCCTCCCCTCTACTAGCCTCTCCCTTCTGTGAATCGACGCTTTCGAGGCTGCTGCCAATAAACGTTGTTATCGAGACACGTGCAGCCGCGCGCCGTCGGCCGTTGGCTATTTTAACTGCAGCGCCGATCGGCCGCTCGGATAAGTCCCCGCCGGGATAGCTCGTAATTTAGTCGTCCCTCGCGCTGGCCTGGATTGAATACACTCGCTTTTGCACCTTATCGTCGCGCCGCGCTCCCTTTACGCTTGGCTCGATTTCTGCCCGTTTATATGAGCAAATCTCTGGAACTTTTAAATTTTGTGTCCCTGTCCAAAATAATGAATTAAATCAGAATTTTTTCCAATCAAAAATGTTGAAGATAT
>JAPYYQ010002207.1:0-21753 GCA_030522585.1 Anagyrus pseudococci | reverse complement strand
TTAATATATTTCGAGTCTGTCCCCCAAAACCTATACAGTATAGTAAATTTTCTAAAATTTTGTTGTAAAATTTACTTATACTTATTTATACGTGCAGAGAGCGGCGGAGAGAGAAGTCAGCGGGAGAACGGCGTATAGGCGGCGGGAGTACTCGACCGGGAAGCGCACTCGATTCCTAATTCACGCTTTCTCCTCGTCCCCCCGGCCTGCCCCGACTCCAGTTCGCCGCAGCTATTGCTCGCCTCCCCGGCTCCTCCTGATTCGACTCCTCCTCCTCCTACTCCAGCTCGTACGTCCTCGGTTCGTACACGGCATGCCGAATTCCTGTATTGAAATATGCGCGAGGCATAAATCGTGGGAGGCGTGACGCAGCTGACGAGCCACCTAATTTCGCCTCTTCGAATGCAGGCAATCCCGGAAGTTTTATGACTCCTATCCCAAACTCCCCTCCCCCCGCTGCTCTTACCGTCTCAGCACCCCCGACCTGAGGTTGATGCTGTGGCCGGCATTGTTTATCTCTCCCTATCCGTGACGACGAGACTTATACATAACAAGAAGAAAATAACGAGTTGTCCTTAATCACGCTAGATTATTTCATTTTTATTCGTTAAATATTCAAACTCTGCTGCTGCTGCCGGCAAGCCGGCAGAGCTGACTCTGTGTCTCTGTGTGTATACCCGCTTAAAAAGCATCGCGACTAATGCGTTTAATATCTCTCTCGCAGCGCTCCGCGAGTTTTTCTTGCCGCTCTGAAAAAGGAAGCTAAACAGAGAGACAATATGGGAAAGCGGCAGCCCACCCCCCGCCGACTAACGTCTCTCTTTCCCCCAGCCGTACTTGCGAGCCGCCACTGGCAGGACTAGAGCAGAGACTCGTGACCATATTCTTCCTCCCTCTTTTTCTTTCCTCTGCCCCTTTCCTTTAACACCCAGACAAATTAAAATAATAACTCTCGCGTATCAGTGGCTCGTGAGAAAAAGAACAAGAGCGAGAGAGAGAGAAGAAGGTTGGAGAAAGAGGCAAAAAGGAAGGAGAAAAAAGAAGAAGAAGACAGAGAAAGAAACGAAAAAAGCAACAAAAAAAAGTAACGGAAAATGGAAAAGGAGTAAGAGACTGGCTTCTCGAGTCACGAGCTTTGCCGCAAGTGCTGCCCGCACTTTCGCGGCAGAAGGCAAAAAAGCCAGCTCGTTGTCGAGAGGGGGGGCTAAGGGAAGAAGGGCAGCGCTGTATAGGGAAAGGGCTGGCAGGCGAAATCGGAGAGAAAGAAAGAGAGACTATTGCTGGAGCCAGAGCAAAACAGTTCGAAGGAATTTCGGAGCGAATCGAGAGAGGAAGAGAGCAAGAGGTGGGACGAGCCAGTGAAATGAACGCCGGCGCACTTGTCGAAAGTCTGCGGAAAGTAAACAATAGAAGCAGGAGCAGCAGCGCGGCGGCAGTGGAAGGCTTAGCTCGGCCAATCGCCGTCATTTCGGCTGGAGTAAACGTTTCGGGCCATAAATGTAGCGCTAAGAGCTCGTGCCTATAGATAAAGTAAGAGAGGAAGAGGAAAGAGGGGGCGAGTGGGTGAGCGCCGGCTAAATTCAGCCGGCGGAACAATTGCGATGCGGGCGTGAAGTCTCGCGCGACACGCATTAGCGCGGGAAATAAGGAGCGAGCGAGAGAGGAATATTATCGAGCATTAGCTGGCTGGGCTGCTGATGGCTCAGAGTCGAGCTCGGCGCTGGCGCCGATATGCCGCCGAGGGCTTTTTCGGTCTAGGGCTGCTGCAGGAAAGGAGTGGAAAGAAGCCGTGGGGACCGCTTGGTCGGCGTGCCACCCCCCGGGAGAGCCGGCCCGAGCGAACGGATGAAAGGGTGGAGGCGCGCGCCCGCCGAGGAGCACAATCGATGAAAGGGTTGGACGTCAAAGCCCTTCGTGTCGCCGCCGCCACCGCCGCGATCTTCTCTCTCTTCTCCTTCGGCTATGCGCGCCCGCACGCACGCCGGCGTCGCCACCCCCCTCCCCTCCCGGCAGCGGCCACCCTTATTTTCTCTCCCTTTCCGACTCTAACTCAGCGCCACACGGTAGCGCCCTTGCCGCCTACACATTTACATAAATTATTGATCCCCAAAACAGCGGCAGGAGACGGAGAAAGACAAAGAACGCGCGCCCGGCGGTGCGGGGGAGGTGGTACTGCTGCTGCTGCTACTGGCGGTGGTGGTGGTAGTGGTGGTGGGAGCAAGAGGCGAGAGAGCGAGAGGCAAAGAGAGCACCGGCAGCCAGCCTACTCCTATACTCTGCCATATCGCCTCTTCGCTAAAGGATGCCAGGATATATAACCGTGCCGCCCGCAAGCGCATAAAAAGGCTTGAACAATGCCACCCCCACTGCCCCTATCCTCCTCTACAACGCTCCTGCTTATTCCAAAGCTCGGGAAATTTTTTACTCCGTCATTTCGTGATTTACGTATACAACTTTCTGCATCTTATCACTGCAGCCCTTTTTTTTAAACTTTCGCGATTCTTTCAGCTCGAACAGTTTGACCGATATATTTTCCATTGTAAAAACTTTTCCAATTTTTTCTTGCCTTGTATACCTATCTAGCTTTCGTTATTTAACGAAATATTTCTTCCTCGTTTTTCTTATTTTCCAATACGTTGGGCAATTCTTTTTCAACCATAATAACGAACTTCAAGAAAAAAAATTTATCTTAAGCCTCGAAAAACAACGGAAATAGGGTAAAAAAATTAAAATTTTGATTAGTATTTCGAAAAGAATTTAAAGTATCTCTCGTGGGGGCGTGTAATCAAATGTAACAAACGAAAAGGTATAATATAGTTAGAGTTTCATGAGAGTCCATTGATAGGGAATGAGCAGTGGAGGAGGTGGAAGAGCGGGTGATAAGAGAGAAGGAGGAGGAGGAGGCATGCCCATACACAGGAATATCTTTGAAATAATATTTTTTAATTATAATTTATTATCTGAAGAGCAGGCGCTCGGCGGAACAGGGCAAATAGAGGACGGACGGTAGGCAGGGAAAAGCGAGAGAGCGGGTAAGAGGAGAGAGGGAGAGGAAGAGATGGAGGATGGAAGGCTACGTCATTAAGCTACGCATTGTTCGTAGAGGGCTGATTGTCTTGGGCGCTCGTTTAAACCGTGGCAGAGACAATTGTTCAATATTCCCATTGATCTGCGAGACGGCCTCGAGGCTTTCTGCCACTCCTCCGCGCCTCATCCAGCCGTAGCGCAGCATCCCCAGCAGAGCCCACATCTCCCCCCCCCCTCTGTGACTGAGCAGTAGCATCAGACGGCCGTATATACGTGGCCTTTGTCAATATCTCTATTTTAATGATATGAGAGTCGCATTTATCCCCGCGTCGGCAGCGGCGGCAGCCTCGCCCGTCGAGCAGCCCCGCGCGGCAAAAACAAAAAAGTTTAAAATAAAGAAAAACGAGCTCGCCGAGCAGGAGAATCGGCCGCGGGCTAACGGCGCGAACTAACTCTCTTTCTCCAAGCGCTTGCTACTACCGCTACTGATATATGCAACTCCAGCCTCTAGGCAGCTTGTCGCTCCTGTAATCTCGGCCTAACCAGTGAGAAAGCGCGAGTTGGGCCAGGCCAACAGGAAAGAGCGGCCGGGGTAAGCGAGTCTTTGAAAGCCCGACGGAAAAACGACAGTATATGGGAGGAAAAGCGCGAAAGAACAACGGCGGCGGAGCAGGCGTGGGAAGGGGGCGAGCAAAGCGGGAGGCCGAAAAACGAGAGCAGAACGAGCGAGAGAGCGCTCTCTGCCTTTTTTTTCTTCTTTTTGCAAGGGCAAAAGAACAACAACGCACAACGCTATAGCGCCTCGTCGCGAAATGCGTCGTCGAGCCTTGGCAGCTCTCTCGCGTTATTTCCGCCGATGACGCACGTCCGGGCGCGGGCCCCGTCCGGAGAGAGCCTGCGATTTAGAGAGCCTGCGCTGGCTCACAGTCGCCGCCGCCGCCGCCACAGCCATCGTCATTATTCCGCATTTTTCCTTTTCGCTGTTCGCGCCGTTTTTCCTCCCCCCCCCCCGTGGCTCCCTCTCCCTCCTTGTCGACGGCAGCGTCGGCCCCATTCCCTTGTTGTTCGTTTGCCGTTTTCAAAAGCCCGCTCAAAAGTGCAGGCTTGCGCCGGAATCCAGCAGCGCGCAAGAATCGCTTGAAATATAATGGGGCGCATATGCGCGGCGCCCAAGCCTTCCACGCGTATATACATCGACGTGTGTATGTAGACCTGCCGCCGCCGCGGGGCCTAGCCTCCGCCTCCGCCTCGATCCGCGGCTAAAGCCCAAGAGCTCTCCGGACCCAGGGTTCGTAGACCTATTATGAAACGACTTTCAAGCGTCCGAGGGCGACAACTACCCCCGGCCTTGGCCGACGACAACGGCTGCAGGGAGCGGCGGTGGGTTGCAAGGGATTGCAAGTAGCGAACGCCCGGCTCGTAATTAACGGGCATAAATTATCAATCCGAGGATCGGATTCGGCGAGCGCGAAGAGCCCCCGGAGCTACGCGACAGCAGCAGCAGCGGTAGCAGTAGTAGCAGTAGCAGCAGAGCCAGGCAGGCGGCAAGCCTCGGGCCGAGTCAAGTGATTGATATAGAGAGATGCGCTCGTTAACCGAGCCAACTGCTACTGCTGACTCTGTGACGCACGTCTCCACTAGCTACTCTCTCCCTCTCTCACACACTGCAGTGTTACTACTGCGACAGACTGTAGGAAAGCTCTCTACTTTCTCTCTCCGTCTCGCTCGCTCTCAGTGTACTCGCTATCACACATGTGACGGCGCAAGCTGCCGCGAGTGCCGCTTGTGCGACCGACGTTTAACCGCTTGACCGGACGATAAAGAAGCCACGCTCGATTCTCCATCCAGCCCATTCCCCTTCAACGCCTACTGCGCTCCCTCTTGTTCAACATCGCGCTATACTGACTCATTCGACCCCCCGAACTGACATCTAATGTTCTCCCGCGCTCCATTATTGCAGCCTGCAGCCCACATTTTTTGCCTTTCTTTAAAAACTCCTCCAATAATTTTACAAGGCGCATATCGAGAGAAAAAAATGGACAACTTAACGATTGCCATCAGCTAATTAGTTTGTTAATAACAACGACGTTTTAATTAATCAAGAATAACGCGGGGATACTTAACAAACGGAATAATAATAATGCGTTTGAAAAATTATAAGCCGTAATATATGATAAGTACGGATAGGTATAAAAATATAATACGCGGAGAGAGCGAGTTGGAGAAAAGAAAAAAAGGAAAGATGGATGATTAATGAAAAGGCTGAACGATAGGGTGGAAAATGTGCGGGTGGAGGACCCAGGGGGGGGGGCGAGGCCGGTACGTGCTATATACGGCGGAGGTGGAGGAGGTCGAGGAAGATGGAGGTATAAGCGCACGCAGAGACGCAACGAGAGAAATAATGAATAATTTCCGCGAGTCGGAGTCTCTCTCTCTCTTTCTCTCTTTGGCGGACATCGAAAATAAAAAAAGCATGTAGGTGCGCATATAAAGTTTTTATCGGACATCTTTTTGAAAGCGAAAGAGGTAGGCGAGCTTGCGCAGGGGATAAGGGGGTGGAAAAAGAGTCTGGCCAAGCGAAAGAGAGAGCTGGGCAGAGAAGAGAGGA
Organism: Anagyrus pseudococci; assembly: GCA_030522585.1. Classification (NCBI taxonomy): domain Eukaryota; kingdom Metazoa; phylum Arthropoda; class Insecta; order Hymenoptera; family Encyrtidae; genus Anagyrus; species Anagyrus pseudococci. The sequence continues at coordinate 16,118 of JAPYYQ010002207.1, read as the reverse complement.
GGAGAGAGATGTGGAGCGATGTGGGTGGGTGGGGGGGAGGTAGCGAAGGAATTGCTAGCGGCTCGGCCGCAGAGCGGCTAAAGGGGTTTGGCGAGAGAGAGAGAGAGAGAGAAAGAGAGAGAGAGAGAGAGAGAGAGAGAGAGAGAGAGAGAGAGCGGGCAAGCGGCCACGCCGGCGCAGGATGCAAAATGGTCGCGGCCGCAGAGAGCGCCTTAATGAAATATGAAAAGCCGCTGCTGAGCGTCGGACTCCACATCGGCCAACCCCCCCGCTATACCCCCGGCGTCGACTCACCACCACCACCCCCCTCCCACGCGTCCCTATACTACTCCAGCCGGCGCGCCGTAGAAGAAAGAGGGCAAATATGAGAAGCGCGGAGGAACGAGCGCGGCGCCCGTCGTCGGCGGCGGATCCGATCCTCGATATACATATATCCCGGCGGCGCGGCGAGAGACGCGTCCGAACGGACGGACGGAGAGCAACGCTGATGCTGCGCTACTGCCGCCGCAGCACCAGCGCCCCGCCAAGCCGCCCCGCTTATACGTTAACGCTTTAATTCCTTCGACGGCTTTAATTCTCGTATTCCTATCCCGCCCGCGCTCTGCTCTACTCTCTGTCTCCTCTGTCCGAATACACGTAGACCTATATCTATACATACATGTACGTTCGGACGAGCCCGGCTCTCTGGGCAAGCCTTCCTCTCCCGCCATATAGTCCCCTTATTCGACTCTTTCTCTCCCTCCTCTACTTTCACCCCCTTCCCCCTACACATTCTCTCTCTTCGAGTCGAATTTTCTCTTTTCACTTTCATTAAATATTCCTCGTATGGCCCCGTCGAATGACCGGCCAATGTCCGCCGAATGCCCGGCAAATTCAATAAAAACCTTCATATGCGTAAGCCTAATGAGCTGCTCGCTTCTAAGGCTTGATTTATTAAAATACGGGACGGAGCAGGCAGGCAAGCGGCCAGCAGCCAGCCGGGGCTCGACCGCCAACGGGCAAATAAAGAATTGCTTCTCGAATCGAAAGGATAAAAGATTAGCGACGCCCAGAGAGAGAAAGCAGTATAACCTTGCGAGGATATCCACCATGTGTATGCTGCAGCGAGAGAAGCCAGCAGCAGGCCAACGTTTGGCTTTAGCGAGTCTAAATATTCGCAAGTATTCGTCGCTGACGCTCACGCAAACATTCTTAGCGCGGCAGGGAGGTAGGGGGTACAGCGAGGGGAAAGAGGCGGGAGAAAGGTGGACTACATCAGCGAGGAAAGACTCGAGCTTTCACGTGGCAGCGCCGCCCGGCCAGAATTTATTCCGGAAATACGTCCCCGGCACGCGGAGGGATAAAGATATTCCGGTTTTTGCATGGATTAGTAATGGAAGCTCTCCCGGGATAGAGGCTCTTTCAGCGAATGCTTCGGCAAGTCGCGGAGGCCGGGGGGGTGGGAGGAGGGGGCAGCTCAGGGCCCGCCCCGAACGCTTTTCCTTTTTCCCGGCGAGCGCTCCCTCCCCCCACTCTCTCGCCGCTCTCGAACTCTCGGGGCCTCGTGTGCTTGGCTATCGCTAGCCCGGCAGACGTTTGCTCCACATGCATCGCTTGATGCTGCTGGCGCTCCTTCTTCTGCCGCGCCTGGCCAAAGTCAAAAGAGAGGAGCGCAAAGAAGCCGTAGGCGGCGGCGGGCCTTCACGCGTATAACTCGACTGGCACAAATCCGAATATACCCAATTAGCTGGGCTAGCGGGGTAAGCTAACGAGACGCGGATAGCCAGGGCTGCGCGGCCGAAAGCCGAGTAGAGCTAGTACCCCCTTGCTCCCGGCGTATTAGAATTAAAAATACAGCAAGAATGCGGATGAGCCGAGGAGCGAGTGAGCAGGCTGCTTCCTACTCTCCTCCTATTCTCTTTCTCTCTTGTGCGCGTGTGCCCTAGCGTGGCCCCGTGCGCGGCAGAACAAATAAAAAGAAGTTAAAAATTCATCATTCCAAGGTTATCCGGAACGCGAATATATTTCTATTATTCAGAGGCAAAACTCTCGCGAGGGGGACAAAGGGGCAGCAGAGAAAGAGAAAGAAAAGGAAAGAGCGAAAGAAAGGGAGCGGTGAGGGGTGCTGGGGGAGGGAGGGAGGGAGAAGTGGGGCCGGGATAAAAGGTATCCGCGCGCGCTGCTCACGAATTCTCCGTCTCCGCGCCCGGGCCTCTCCTCGTCCCCTTTGAGGGCCAGGATATGCGGGGTGTGGCTACTGGAGAAGGGTTGATATGCTTATGTGTGTACGCGGCTGCGCGCAGTCGCTCGTCCGCGCACCCACACATGCCTCGAGCCCTCGGCAGCCCCGCCGCCGCCGGCTGCCAGAGAGCTAGCTCTCGCGGAAAAGAGAGGAAAGCCACCTCCCCTCCCAGCCGAGCGCAAATATCACACACGGACACGCTCGAGGCCTGGAGCAAAGACAGCAGTGGTAGAGAGAGAGAGCCGGGGGAGAAAGAACGAGAGACAGACAGAGATAAGCGTCCCCGAGTCTGAGGGACGAAAGGATATAACGAATATGACGTCAATTTTAAGGGACGCCGAGGAAGCAATCAGCACTTAGCGACCTGCCATTAAAATTCTGCTGCCGCCGCCGCCGCCGCCGCCGACGCTGCTCCCACTCCCGCTATTACTTATACCACTATACGCATCCAGACGAGTCGAGCATATCAGAAGGCGCAAAATACAAGCTTGAAAACTCTAAACAATCCGATGCTTGACTTTTCCCTCGACGCTAAACGCTACTTTTAACGCTGCTCTCTAAATTGTTTTCCATCCTCGTATTAGTCGTATAGGAAATGTTTCCAGTCGAGCTGTATACATTTAAGAGATTATAGACAATTATTTCTATGAATAAAGCCAAGGCTAGTTTGAAGCCAAGCTTCGTCTTGTCAGGAGGCGTTAAAAATCGAACGTTTCTTCAAATTCGTCAACTGGCTAATCGAATACGTTGTTCTCCCGTCTATTTGTCAAGCTGACAGTCGGATCAGAATAGCCTGGGGCGTATGCTCGCGATTATCTATACGAGTTCCAGTCTTTATTTTCCGCGCGCTACGAACGCGAGGCGTATACACACGTATCCACGTTGATACACTTTGGAGCCGGAGAGCTTGAGCTTAGCCCGCTCTCCACGGAGCGTCGCCAGCTCGCGGTGAAAGCCCGCAGGCCCCCCGAGGGTGAGAGCCAGCTAAGCGAAAGAGCAACATCGAGTGCTTCTTCTTCTTGCGCCTCGGCTTGATCTCCTCGTGAAAGCTTCGATTTTACCGCGAATACACGTGTTACGCACTTTAAGAGCTCCTATCACTCGCTTATTTTTTACGAGCCTGCTCCTCATCGCTTCACCTATAACCACATAGTATGAGTGTCTGATACTTTACTGCTGAGATAAATGGATGCTCGCATAATCGCGCTTATCGAGACGGCTCTATATAGAAAAATATACCCGACAGCTCTTACCCTTTAATTGCTCTGATAACGTACATTTCGAATCGTTTCAAACACTTGCACTTACACTTTCAACTCGATCGAATTTAAAGGTTCATTTTAAAAACTCTACGAACAGAATTGGATATTGCTCGAAAATTAAAGTGTCGTAAAGGCGTATAAGCAAGGGGGAAATAGAAGTCTTCTTTGAAAGTTATGCCAACGATGTGATGCGCTTGTACGACAAGATTGAGGAGTAACCGCGCGGAGAGTTATACTTCCGAGGTCAACCGACAAACTCGTAAACAACGCCGGCACTATTCTCCATGCTAGCGGCTCACTGCTGTAGCGATTAAGGAAATCGAGAATTAAACCAACTTCTCTTTCGCCATACATCACATTCCCGGATGTGTCGCGGACTTTTAAAACGTCTTCGCTTTTTGTTATCATAACCGCGCGTCATCGCGATATTATAAAGTTTATTAAATTTCCAAAGTATTTTGCCGAAAATAAACGCCGAGTCTGAAGTTTATGAAATTGTAATACTTATTTCTAAAAATAACGTAAAAGTTAGTTAAATATCCGGCAAGTCACAATGTATTGATCAACATAACAGGTACGAACTCTTTTTTTCTTAGAATCATAATACCTCGACATTATTGGGATATTAAGAGATTGACGTGTATTCCATTTCGATGTATTATTCATCTTATCTTTTCCGTAGAGCAGAATTATCGTTAATAAGCCCTTTAAAACTTGAACTTGCGTGTTGGCGCGTTTAAAAATAAACGAAGAAATCGACTAATCAATATAGGAAAAGGTATTATGATAAGCATTAAATTAGAAAGCGACTAATTCCCTTAATGAAGAACACGGGAGGAAAGGAGAAAATTGTAAGTGAAATAAGAAGGAGAAAGAAGAGGAGGAGTAGAAGGATGGCAAAGGGAGGAAGATGAGAGGAAGTGATTTTAGTCGACTGGTTTTGTTTGTTCGACACGGTTGCAGTGACGTTCGACGAACTGCGGCGGCGCTGCCGGCGGTGGCACTGAAGGAGAACGGATAAGGGAGGCGAAATCTGTTTCTTTGCTCAGAGAAGAATATCAATTGTTAGAAATACAAAGGGCCAGGAGAAAGAGGCGTAAGATGCTCGCCGAGCTCTAGCCTTAAGCAGATGAAGGAGAAGACGAAGGAGGAGGAGGGCAGAAGTCGAGGGTGCCGGCAGCACGCCCCTATACAAACCAAATTCTTAAGAGAATTTAACCGTTTGAATAGCTCGCAAATCCATTGCAAATGTTTACACGACATTTCACGCGGGTTATCATACCTTTTCTCTCTCTCCCGCTCGCTTTTTCAATCTTTCACCCCCACCTACCGATCTTGATCTCTTTCTTCGATTTCTTGCCCAACTAACCGTCGCCACATCGTTATGTTTACATTTTCTTCCTAATCGCTGTATCGCTCTGTATTGATTATTGAGTATGAAGACGTGCTTGAAAAATTGAAGCTGGTTTATTCGCCGACAGACCGAAAATAGTTTAATAATTCGAAGAGATAAAGTCGAAACAGAGCCAAAACTCTTCTGGCAACCCCACTGACTAGTGATTCTTTAAAAGAACGAGTGTTTGTAAAAAAAAAGGAAAATTCAGGTCCAGGACTGCTGTTGGGTAAAGTTTGAAAGAATAAAAGTAGAGAGAAGAAGGAAGGCTGCTTCTTCGAGTAAGAAGAGGACGGGAGGAGGAAGAGGTTAGAGCGGCAGTAGCTAACCAGAGCCAGGCTGAGAAGCGCAAATCAGTCTGCAACGAATACGGGACCGCAACGATCAGTAGTCCGTAGCCTGGTGCGTCTCGTGGTAGCCGGTCTTCGCGGTTACGGAGCCGACGCTCTCTTCTCCTCGGGCGCACGTACACATCCCGAGAGTCAGTGCGGAGGAAGTAAGGCAGGGGATGGAGGGGCCGAGAGTAAGAGTAAGAGAGCCGCGACTTGGCACTGCCTTAGCTCCGGAAAGAAGGGGGTGTGGGAGACGCGGCTGCCCCCTCAAGACAAACAGTGGCGGTGTCTTAACAAGTGGACCAAGCCGTGCCCAAGACAAAGGGTAATTGAGGGTAGGGATTAATACCCCTATACAGGCGAAATCCAACCTCTTCTCGTCTCTTTAGACTTGATTCTCCCTCTCCCTCTGTACTTGCTATCTCAGACAGCGTCCTCTCTCGCTCCTTGTCCCGAGCTTGAGGTGAATCTCTTTTGCTCTGCTGTTTCTCAGGGAGGCAGAGAGAGAGAGAGAGCGAGAGGAAGAGCAGCAGCAACGTCTTGGACCTGTACTCCTTAGAGAAGGCCCTTGACTCGCCTCAACGGAAAAGCAAGGGCATCCGCTCTCCACGAGGTGCTCCGTCGGGAAATGCCGAGGTCATCCTACTAATTAAACAATCAAATACGGGCAGCTACGAATGGCTATCAAACCTGCTCTTTTGATTTTGTCCTTCCTCTCCGACTCTTCCTCACTCTACAACCTTCTCCCTCCCCCCGCCCTTCTCAGCCATCGCGTCTCTTGAGCTTACTTTGTTGCACTCGGACGACTAACGGAAAGATCAATTGATTTAGTTTACACACTCCAAACATCTATTTGCCCTCTCTTTCTCTACCCACCCCTCAATAAACTTTACCCGCACATTCGTATTTTATATTTACATTTATAGGAAAATCTTTTTTCCAAAAGTTTTCAAAACATTGATTTCCAAAGATACAAATTTAAATATATGTAAATATTCAAAATAGCAAAGATTAAAGAATGAGAGAAGCAGAAAGAGAATGCGTGAAAAGTTTAGCTAAGGCGATCTCAAGTTATATAAGAAAATGCCATAACTATTGGGCTAATCACAATTTATTTTAACAGGTTCGCTCGTAACGAGCGACAGCAGTAGCAGCACAGCAGCTCTTTGCTCCTCGTCTTTTTACTTTTGCTCTCTTTACTCGTTCCTTGAAATTTCCTCGAAGGAGTCTCGTAAAACGTAACCACCCCATCGAGTGAGAGAGAGAGAGAGAGAGAGAGAGAGAGAGAGAAAGACGAACCTTCACGACATCCTCCGATAAGCTCCGCTGCTGTCTCGGCTTGCCACTCGCACTCCCTTCTCATCCTATACCTCCGCGGCAACCCTCGAAATTCGCATATCTGTACGTACAATGGATAATTCCCGCGCATTTTTAATCAAAATTATAATGCCCCGTTTTATTCAGCTATACTCATGATAACGTTCACTCATGATATTAACGAGATACATTTTTAGAATCCGGCTTAACGTAAAAACTTGTAAATGTCGTCAGCGAAAAAATATATACATCGAACAGCCGCGTAATGAAGCTCAAGTCGGGGCTATAATAAATTCGGTGTTCGATTTCCCGACAGTTCGTTCAATGTTCTAATTGATAGGCGAAATGAAGGAGAGCCTCGATGGAGCCGCCGAGCTTTTACTTTTAATAGCTGACAAGGAGTAGGTGTATGTCTATATCGCGGGAAAGCTCTTTCACCTCCACAGCAGCAGCGGCAGGACGTGAACGCAGTTATCGGTACTTTACGCTTTCGGTTTATTGTTCGATCGAGTCTCGAGCGTCACTCGCCTGACACTGACGAGCGATAAAGGTTATTAGAAACTTATTAGAAGCTTATTTGACGTCAAAAGCGAGAATTGCAGTTTTATAAAAGCTTATGGAACGGGTTAATTTACCTGGAAAAAATTATCGAGCTCACCGACTGCCTGATAATTATCGGATTTTTGTCACTTTGTCGTTTAAAGTATTACATGTACGAGTAAGCGCGATTATTTAAAAAAGCGCGAATGTAAAAACGTAGAGAAAAGCTAAAATTATAGGTAAGTCTCGGAAGGTATAGAGCAAATTTTCATCGGATTTTCTTAGGTTCGCGGGCGAGGGGCACTCGGTTCACCTACGCATATATCACTTGGCAGTAGTGAGCCGAGAGATAAGATAAGATTCAGATGGATCGTTATGTTAGCAGGCTGACCTATGATTAATAATTATGCGCGAGTCAGGGCTATCAGATGCGAGGTGACGCTGGAGTTACTTCGATAACAATAATCAAAGCCACCAGCCAGCCACTCCTCCTCCTCCTCCAGCTCGGACCTGCATTTATCACGACGACTACACAGCTGCGCGCGCTCCTCTTAAAATTCATAACTCAAATTAATTTTGCGCCTTAGCTCCGGAGAGCTGGCCGGGAGAGCCGCGTTAACGAGTTGCGTGTGTGCAAATCTGATCGATATATCGATCCTCGAGCCGTCAAAAAACCAACATTTTTCTCCGGCCTCCTCTATCGCCCTCTCTCTCCTCCGCCAGCCTACGCCAGCCTTTCTCCAGTTGCTTTCGCACCCTTGTAAATGCAAATTTTTTAATCGCCATCCTACCGTGTATTTCGAATTAATAATAAGTCTCGCATTCTCGCCACCTATTAACCACGACCTCTTTCCTTTAAATATTCCCCACGCGAAACTTGTAGCTTCCGAATATGCCACTTTGCGTGCTTTCGTTGTTCATCGAATTTTTATTTCAAATCCTTGTTATTCCTCACGTATATACATTATCCAACAATCCAATATCACAGAGTCGGAAAAAATACAAAATATACGTTGAAAACGTCCATTTAACGTAAGCATCCATTGTTGTTAAAAGTTATAGTCGCGAATAAGGTCGCGGGGCGTAATGGAAAAGCAAATATTGATATGGACATTAATATAATATATGGCAGGTCTGGGGCAAATAGGAATCAGAGAAGGAGCTTAAATTATTCATTAGCATTAAATTAAAAAGTGTGCGGGTCCTTCCTTTGTCTCTTGTTTTGCTTTCTCCCGGTCCTTCGTATAACGACTCACGGCCGTATGAAATCTCCCTATCAATCTCCAGCCCCCTGCAAAACAATATCTCGCCAATGTTAGGAGCCGAGAGGGAAGGACAAGTTGCCTTCCCCTCTTCACTCCCTCCCCACAGACCCCCCCTCGAGGTCGCCCACTTGTATTATAAAATATTGACGCGCATCGTCACTCGAATAAACGAAAGTGCGCGCGCGAGGAGAAGAAAACGTACAGAAAGGGGGGGGAGGGGGGGAAGTCGATGAGCGTTCCCGACCGATAGGCCCTCTTCCTTCGAATACGTTGCGAGCCGCGGAAAAGTCGAAATAAGAGCTGCTCTTAATAATGCACTCCTCGATTTTCAACTTTCCCGACAACTGCCAGCTCGAATTTCGATCTCTGCCGCGAATGGCATCTCAGCCAAGGCGACTCTTTGCTCATGTTTTTTCATGCCTTTTTCCAACGGCCCATTCAATGCTAAGCCGAAAAATTGAAAATTGACAATAAATAATTCACGGAGGTCGGATCGGAAAGCCGAAATTGAACGAGGCAGCGGCGGCGGCGGCGGGAGAGCGAGTAATACGCGGCGCTGGCTGCTTATCATTAAAGCAACGACAAAAGGATCGGGCTCCATCTGCCTCTCTTGCGCCGTTCTCTGGCGTACAGTGGGGCCGGCGAGATCACGCGGCTAATAAACGCAAGTAATTTTACATCGGGCTCGTACATAAAAAGGGTTCCGCGGCCCTGGCCGCGCGGAAGAAAGGAGAAAGAGAACTGAGGCTCGAGATATAAAGTGCGCGAGGTGGAAGGGGAGGAAAGATGAGATAAAAAATGTTGAAAAAGACGTGACAGAGCGAGAGACTGGCAGAGAGAGAGAGGGAACGGGCTCAATCGAGCGCGAGTACCGCCGGACTCGCATTCGAGCTTTTGCTTTCTGCCCGTTTCTCCCTCTCTCTCTCTCTCTCGGCCACTATCTATCTATCTGCGTTGCGGACGAGCGCGAAAGAAAGAGTGCAAGGGAGCCTGCTCGGAGGGCTTTTTAAAGGCCGGTTTGGTAAAAAACACTGGCCGCCCTCTCTCTCACTCGCGAGGGAGAGAGAGAGAGAGAGAGCGAGGTCGGAGAAGTGCGCAAGAGGCGCAAGTCTGGAGCTTCGACTGAGGCGGAAAAGAGAAGAGCCGCGTGTGCGGGGAGAAAGAGTGAGCGCCGGTTTAGGGATGGAGCGCGGTAGAGGTGGGGGGGGGGGGCGAGAGTGGAGGCCGGGCCGCGGCTGATTTCGATTGAATAATTTATGTTTCATTACGGAGCAGGGCTTATAGGCGCCTTGCAAACGCTATTCCGTTACATTCACCGAGGCCTGTGCACACACAGCCTCTGCGAATTCGCCACTGCCGCTGCTACCGCTGCAACGCCTTTCACATATTTCCTATAGGCTTTCAGCCGTACTGAAAAGAATTTTGTATCGAGGGTATTGAGGCCGTCCGGCCGATACTGCTGCTGCTGCTGCGGCTCCTGCTAGTCTAACCCTCTTCTAAATGTTATTCTTTCTTTCTTTCTACGATCCCCCTCTCCCTTACCAGCGGCGGGCGGCCCCCCCTTCCTCCTTCTGCCAGGCCACCTCGCTCATTCGCTTCCATCCGTTCGTTTTTCCTGGCCACGACTTTTTATTTTTAAACTCGCTGAAAGAAAATTTCAAGCCGACGAGAACAAGCTCGTAATTGCTTCTCCGCTCAGCCCTATACCCCCGTCCCCGCCGTTACTCCGATATCGCCTTGGCTCCAACAATTTATTTCCTTTTCATTATTCAAGAAAATACATTGGGGCTAAATCAAAAACAGCATTGCTCTCAATCAATTTAATGTAACCATATTTCCTCAAAACTCACTTTAATTACATACTTTTCTTCGATTCCATTCAGTTTATTTCCCCGGGAGCGCCCATAAATCTGGATTTTGCCAACGCAGCGACGAGTAAATAATCAATTTACAGGTCTAAATGAAAAATACGTTAAATTCCGTAGTTTCTAAAAATAAACTACATTACTATAGAAGCCCAGTATATTTAGCAGGTAAAATCGAACTAATCGTTCACTGTCCAAACCGCCAGATTTACGTTGCTTTCCGAAAACGGCGGACTAAGAAAAAGCCGAATTTTAGGGGATTCGTGGTATATAGGCGGAGGTAAGCGGCGCTGCAGGTGAGCCATCCCGGATTTGCATGTTCGGCGTATACGCGGTGACATTGGTTAGCCGAGGCAGAGCCGGCAAGTCAGGCCGAGACAGAGGACTGGCGGCCTAGTTGACTCGTGCTCCAAGATGCCGCAAGGCCCGGGGGCTGCGCGCGAGCATCTAATTAAACGCCTACCCACAACAGAGCCACTCGCACGTCTCTCCGCCCTTCCGCGTGTTTACTCGCCAAGGCTATTCCCCGTCAGCCCAACTCGTCCCAGTCGATACGACGAATTACCCTCGCAGAGATCGCTTTCTTTAAAATTCGTTCTGTTCTCGAGAAAAAATTGATTTTTTTTTCTAATGGCAGATTTGACTGGTGAAGTGTTCGAGATAAATTTAATTAATTGAATTTCAAGATGTCGCGAATAAACAATATTGACATTATTATGTAGATAAATTAAAAAGATACTCGTGAAATAATTATTAAAAACAACTGGGAGGTAAAATAAAAATACAAGTGACGATCCGCGTTGTCGTAAAATTGCACGTACGCTCGATACAGAAGGCTGACTTAGCTAAAGTCGTGGCGGCTATGCGGGCTTTGGTTGCTCAGTAGCGAGTAAGGGGGGGGGGGAGTAGAGAGAGAGAGCGAAACGGCAGAGGGATGAAAAAGCGCGCAGAGCTCGAGGGAGAATAGAGAGAAAGAGAGAAGGAGAGGAGAAATGGAAGGGGCAGCCGGGGTAAGGTCAAGACGCGCGAGCGTATAGATTTTTATGCAAATCCAGTAGATAGAGGCCCGATCTCCGCGGACGATAGCGCACGAAACATGCACATTGCGGCGATACGTGCCTACCTGGAAAACGAGCCTCCGATCCCCAACTCCCACTGCTCTGCTCCCGTAGCCTCCCCTACCCCCCATGACTGAGCTTCAACTCACTCGCATACGATTGAACTCGATATCGTCCGCGCCGCAAACGCTCGTTTTCATAGGGCGCGCGCGTGCAATCGCCTAAGCTCAATTTCCTTTTCTTTGGCTTTTTCGCCCCCCTCCTACCCCTTTGCCCTGCAAATTAACGCTCTCGGCCTTCCCTACCCTCCAAACGCCGTATTACCCTGCTAAACTGAAACTCACGCTCAATACTCGAAGGATCAAGTTACACAACCATTATTTCATTTGTTTATTTTTTAATTTTTTTAAACTTATTAAATGTGTAAGTTTCAGACAATTAATTTAGATGAAATGTATCGATATTTACCGTAATTATTGGTTATATTAAATTACCGTATATTTAGAATCCGTAAATAAATTCAATGATCCAACTACAGTATTCCTGGACTTTAAAAATCTTTACTAGTCACATGCCAAAATCTCATGGAGTTAATCGAAGAAAACTGTAGGTGGCGCATGCATGTGCAGAGTCGCGGGGGAGGTAGGCCGCAGCGACGCCAAATCTTACCCCTTTCCTATCGCGAAACTCGAGCTAAAGCAGTTTTGCAGTCGATAATAAGGCGTGCAAGGGTGGAGCAATCCTTCGATGTCTTACCGGCCCAACTACCATACCGACCGAAGTCACTGCTTTCATTTGCCGATCGCTTGACAAAACTCCCCTGCCATTCCCTTGCAACGAAAGAATTTGTTTTTCATCATTTTTTTTATAGGATTTTGATAATAAAAATATATATTAATAATTTGATTTAACTTTACTTCTGTTATTTAATTTATCAATAAGCGTTTTTTATCATTCGCGTCTACTTGTAGTTTTTGAATAGTAACAACTGTAGTTAATTGTTCAGAAATAAAACAAAATAGAAAAATGTTGTGCAATGGTTGAGTAAAAGAGGCGCGTGTAATAGATGCAGAAAGGAAACGAGGCAATATACTTACGCATTAACGAATAATGACGATAGGCGACACGTGGGATTGTGAGATACGATAGAGGAGTAAGGGGGGAGGTGGAGGAGGAGGGACACTTGTCAGCGGGAACCCGATAAAATGAATCGATCGCCGAGAAAGAGAGTGAGAGGGGCAGGGGATGGAAGAGGAAGCAGGGAGTATACCATTTGTTCTTGTCCACGGCAACTTACCTATCTGTCTGCTAATGTTTTGTATTCCCGTAAAATAGAAGCAGCCGCCGCCGCTGCCGGAGGAGAGAGTAGGAGGCGATTCATTTATATGTCGAGTCGGCCGCCGGTACAGCCAATACCAATACTCGATCGGGCTCATTTGTCATCGGCCAGCTCGACATTTGCCCTCTGCGTACTGCCTGCTCCCCCCGAGCAGCTCTTCGGTTCCTTGCTTGCGCCGCCTCTATTGCTCGCTCATTCGCAAAACGATGAATCGCAAGAAGCTCGTCGACGACGCAGCCGACAAGCCCATTAATAATTATCCAACGCACGGGGCACAAAACCCTTCCGTTAGGCCAATATTTTTATCTTTACTATTTTATCCAATCATTAATCACCCGAGCGAGACTAAATGTTACGCTTTGACGTACCCACATTTACACACTTGTACAATAATTTCCCGTGTACTCGATCGATTTCAACTACAAACTATAAAAGCGCAATAATAGCAGCTTGTAGTTATACGAGTTACTCTACGCTGCATCGCTCGAGCGCGATGATCTTAGTTAAAAGCGTTTAAGGCAGAGAGGAGAAAAAGTAAGAGCCGGCAGAGCTGGCGTGAAAAAAGTGAGGGCAGTTGAAAAGCGGAGCCCGCGAGTCAGGGGCAATTATTTCTTTGACTTGGCTAATTCAATCTCGCGCACACATCTCGCGAGGGGCTGAAGGGGCCGGGGGAGGAGGTAAGCTAGCCGATGAGGAGGGGGCGCGTAAAGGCTCTTGGAGGCGACGGGGGTGGGAGGGGGCAGGGATAGCCGGACGAGCTGGCCAAAATGAAATACGATTTAGCAGATAGAAGCCGTTGTCCCTTTGGCGGCTGTCTCTGACGGCCGTCTCGAGGGGCTGTAAAAAAGATCAGAGGAGGCTGGCCGAGCATAATAGGGCTTATATCGCGCGAGCCCTCTCTCCCTCTCGCTCTCCGTCTCGTCCTCCTGCATTGTGATTGTTATGGGGCGCGCGCGAGCCCTGGAGAAAGATGAGCATCCGCGGGGCGCGCACATGGAAGAACGCCGGCGCTTCTACGCGAGAGAAAGAGCTCGCTCACGAGAGCACACACGCTCGCGTACGGCGACGTAGGTATACAGAGCATGGCCAGCCGGCCTCGCTCTCCCCCGTAATATATGTATAATATTTTTAATTGTGACATTAAAATGTGTTCTCTCTCGGTTTTTGTCTTGTTAGCGTGTTCGGACCGAGGGCAGAAATGCTCGAAGCCGCCACCCCCAGCCCCAGCGCACACCTCTCGCAAAAGCCGGCGAGTCCGAAAAACGAGGAGAGAAAGCTGCAGAGAAGGAGGGTGAGGAGGAGGAGGAGGAGAAAGAGCTCGTGTGGACGCGCACGTCCCGGACGAGCCCTCGTTATTTATTCTCAGGCTAAAGAATCACCCCGATTTTCTCGCTTTTTCCCGACCTCTTTTTCCTCGCTTATTTCTTTGACGCTAATTTCACGAAAAAATAGCCCCCCGAGCAGTCGGGCCACGGCCTTAGCTGACCGATGCACCTAATTCGTTTCAATCCGCCTAATCTACCTCCTCCGATATTCCACTCGTATGCATGTTTAACCTTTTTATTTTAATTCCTTATACCTTGCCAACTTCCTTAAACATTGTATTGGCGTAAAAATACTTAAGGAAATAAGAGAAAATGCTCGAAATAAATGCTGCCGTTATCTTTTTACTAAATTGATGTATATTTTTCAGAGAATATGTGCACGACTGTGGGACTTATTTGTTTGGCGGATGAGAATTGAAGAAGACAGCCTATCGGAAGTGGTGTTCATCACGTTTCCGCCGTTGGACTTTGCATCTGTCCGTTTCTTTGCAATTTTTACGGAATTTGATGTCAGTCAAAGCGCAGACAACACATCCGCATATTTATCTATAAGGAGAGCTCGTGAAGGCTGTACTACGAAACTCGCGCGCGAGAGAGAGAAAGAGAGCTGACTGACTTTTTATTCGGTCCGCGGGCTAGGAAAAGAAATAAGAGCGAGCTGTGCTGCAGCTCGCGATATGACTTGTCATGACGCTATACTGCTTTATATAAGCTATAAGATGCTCCTGTCACTACGAACTTTCCGAGCAAACGTCACTCCTCTTTTTTCCCTTTATCTGCCAGCAATACAAAGCCCGAGCTCGTTCCTCCTTTATTTGTTTAACCATCGATTTCCACCGCGAGCATCAAAGTCGAATTTTTCTTTATTTCTTTTTTCATAAGATTTGGAAAAACTTGTATCTAAATAATTGTAACAATAAGATAAATTAGTAATTTACAATATTTTTAAAGGAAAAATTGTAAAAGTGTATTTATGTACAAAATTAGAAAACGATACGAGCAAAAAATTCTCCTTGAAGAGTGAAAATAAAGTGCAGGAAGTAAAAAATTAATCAAGCGCAAAAGAGAGTTGAAATAAAAAAAAAAAGAGTTGAAAAAAAAGAAAAAAAGAGGTATACACATATGATAAATGAAATGGAAAATGAATGACGTGCGCCGGAGAAAAGCGATGGATTCATCGAGTATACAGTGGGAGGCGGAAGTGGGGCAATCTCTGTGGCTTACTCGATGGATGGATACACAGAACCGACGGACGGAGCTCCATTTATAAGGGACAGAAAGGATAACGCGCAGCAGGCGGATGCTACGCCGCGAAGGATGTGCTATTTGCGAAAAGTCCGAGCTTGCACGACGAAGAAGACGAATCGTTGACACAGCCCCGACGCCCTGCTCCCGCTGCTCTGCACGCTTCTCCTTTACGACCTCGAATTTCCTTTCTACCACTATTGCCTATCAAGCCCTGCATTTATCTCATTTTCAATAAAGTCCCTTTTCCTTTCCTCCCTAAAATTGCCTTACACTCCCGCTGATCCGTTGATATAATTAACAATCTTTTCCCCTTGAGAAATACCGCAAAAAATAAAAATAATGCCGGTTCGAAGGAGAAAGGGTTGCAAGAGGCATTGAAAGAGGGAGCGCTGGGGCAAAGACGGTCTCGTGTCGCGGAACGCTTCGATAAGCCGGGTGCCTGCCTCTGCTTACACACACGAGAGCGCGCGAAGGACAAAAGGTACACACTGGCTGGTTCGCTCTCACATCCGCAGATATACACCGCGAGGCCGGCAGAGAGAGGTTCGTCTCAAGTCGCGGCTACTAATTAAGAACAGGTAGAATTCCTGGATAGCTCGGTTGCTGCCAAGATAGCGGCCCCTCCCTGTGCGCGCGGCATCGGATACGAAGGGGCCGTACGAGCTTTGAAAAGGAAGTCTTATAGAAGCGCAGCTCTCGCGTCCCTCGGGAGCGTTGCCGCTGGCGCGCGAGACAGCTCGCTCCCGGAATTAACGCCGGCATCTGCACTACTCCCTATCTCTCTAATAATAAACTCCGGCAATTCCCAATGCTCCTATAAGTTGCCGCTCTTCCTTTTCACCGCCGCAATGATCTACACGGAAAGAAAACATCCGTTATAATTACTGAAATTTATCAAGTAACGATATGTTTTTAAACGTCAGTAAATGTTACTGATTAGTTCAGTAGATTCT